>VUQR01031287.1:0-20176 GCA_015108515.1 Hemichromis elongatus | reverse complement strand
AAAGATAAAGTCAACGAGCGATATAACCAAAGTAGCAGGGCAGCATTAGCTTCCTGTTTATGTGCAGTTTACGCAACATAAAGGAAATACACCAAAAAAAAAAAGAAAAAAATTCCCCTTGATGTCAGATTGTGAAAAGCAAGAGATGACCTAATCGTAATCATGCTGTGGTCTGACTATTCGCGTTATACTACAGACAATTACACAAATCTGCAATGTTCATCTATGTTAAAGAGAAAAAATGTCAAAAGAAATCTATAAACTTTCCAAAAAACATGTTTTATGTTATATGTTTTATAGTTGGTTCTGTTTTTGGTGGTATCAATTCCCTGGCCTTGAAAAGTTTAATTTGGCATTTAAAATGAGTATTCTAGCTTATTTAAAGGCAGACACAGAAAGCAAGTCAAATTCTTCTTTCTATCTTTTTTACAAAATGCAATTTTGTCCAATGTTATTTAATTCAAATAGGTTATTCTGAAAAAATAGTGTTACTTTCAAGTAGGGTTACTTTAGAAAACCAAACCTTTTTGTGTTCCCTGTTAGGGACAATTGTGCAGGACCCTTTGAGTAACACATTAGCAACCCTTTTGTAAGTTTTGGCATTGTTAGTGGGCATCTTAAGACAGGAAATGTCTGAAATGTTTCTACATCTACCAAAAGAGTAAATAAAAATGGAAAAGTACAAAAGGAAAACTCAAACATGCCTTAACCTACTACTTCCTTATCTAACAGAGGAATGAATATCCTTTTTCTTTCTTTTCTTATCCTTTCACTAGCTGGGACCACAACCTCTGAAATGATGAGCGATGAGGGATGAGGAGAATGAACTGGTGCTGCGGTTTGGGGAAGACCTCGAAGGGGACTGGCGACGGCTCCCGGGCCAGGCAGATCCCCATGTACTAACGAGAAGTGAATGAAGGAAGAGAGGAGGAGAAGAGGAGTAGAGAAGGAAATTGGGAGGGAAGGGTGGGGCATGAAAATGAGAGCAGCTGATATTGGAGAAGGGGGCATTTATAGACTGAGGATGGAAGAGGCATAAAGGAGGTGTGGTCCCGCTCCTGAAATTCAGATGATGATGAGCTATCCCTGCCCTATTGTTACTCTGTGGACAGTCGCAATTTATGGAAATAAGGAAAATAAAAATGAACTCTAATGAATCTGTAAAGAAATCTGCACCATTTAAAGTATTTTTGCATGTCCACTGTTTAAATCTTCCATATATCCAAAACTGCTCAAACAATACACACAGATATTTGATCTAAAGGTCCTAGTTATGAGCACTCATCAGAGGGGAATAAAGTTGCAAAATACTTCTTGTTAATTCATTATGTTGTCAGTTTGTTTCCTCCTAATTTTTGATGTCAAATCCTGTGAAAAATGCACGTAAAACTTTTCTTTCGAAAAAGATAATCTCAGCATTACATCACAAACCAACCGCGTGAAACAAAGGCTGAAGTCATCTCTTTCAGTCCTTTGCCAACTGTACTTGGGAGGAGGTGGAGGATGAGGTTTTTTTTCCTGTAAACTGTTGGCAGTTTAGCTGTAAACAACAAGAAACCTTCAGTCAGTGATTTTTATCATAAGTCAAAGAGATTGTCTCGTTGAATCGTCAACCTCACCTCCCTGAGTGAAATGACCTGAAGTACCTGTGTGAAAAATGCTAAATGGATGAAGGTGCTTCTGTGTGCTGTGAAGTACCTCAGACACACTTTTTAGGTTTTTTACTAAACATTGAGGTTTCAAATTCAGCTGCACGCTGTAAAAAGGAAAGAGGAGAGAAAGGTCAAAATAGCAAGGCTATTGCTTTTTGACTTTCTTTATCTTTCAACTGTTATTTGACTTTTAGCTCATCTTTTACTGTCTTATTACTGTGTATAACCCCTGCTGGTTCCAAGCCCAGATAAATGTTGCTGTTGCTTTTGTTGTAAAAATCTGCTATTGTAGATCTCATGACCCATTTACCACTATTTCCTCAAAGTCCTAACCCGGTCAGGTCTATACACATGATTATAGTACCTTCGTGATAACCATTGTAGTATGTTTTATTACCTTTCAAAGTTATCCTAAATTGAAAGCAAGCATTGCTAATTGCTAATTTGGCATCATTTTGATAGTGCCAGTTAGCAAGAACAATTCCCCCTTGTCTTTTAAGCTACTTTCAGTTTTGTGTAGAACAGCTGGCCCGCACAGAACCGTAAACAAAGGCTCATTAGAAACCTTTGGCAAGAAATGGATTGCCAACTGTAAGCTAGGCTGTGAATGCCAAGTCTTTATACGGTAGTTGTTCTGAAAAGCTAAAGCTCATATAAAACAGCAATGAGCAAGGGTTTTTTTTGTTGAAGCACAACTTTTGATGGTGTTTTATTGATTGAATACACCAGGCTAATCACCCTATTATTTTGGTAGTTAAACATACCCTTTGTCTAAAGTGTCCAAACATGCTGAAGCCCTTTATCGGCCGAGATCGGTGGTTAATCTGCAGGTGGGTTGAAAAAGCTGCTGAAAGCCTGAAACCAGAAGAACAGATTTAGCCTTGAGGTCGAGATACATTTTCAAAGCTGCATTAGAGTTTAGTTGAAATGTTATAAATATAAACTCTCCCGTAATTTATTAATAAAACAGGGTGTTTAATGTTAAATGCCCGAGTCTGTGCAAAAATAAGCATCTAACATCTTCTGTCTATAACAGAAATAGTACAGAAGGTACAGCAGTTTTTAAATTAAAATACTGAGACTGAACCAGAGTGTAAGAAAAATATTGTTGCAGGTTTCACGTACAAGGAGCCAAATCTGAAAATACAAACAGAAAATTATCAGCTCACATTTGAATTTTACAAACCCTTTGTGGAGCTGAAACTTTTTGGATTAGATTGTGAAAGAAAAAGGAATTCCCTGCAGGCCAGATCAGGTGTGCAAAAACATAATCTGGCAGTGTGCAGTGAAACTCCACAGGTTGATGCAATCCACTTCCAGAGAACTGCTGACTTTACAAAGGGCGTAAATATATATACACATTTTTCATTTGTAAAGGCATGAGCTGTGCATGCAGAAAAAAACAGAAAAAAATGAAAGAAATTTGTTTTCTGCAATTATTTCTTCAGTTTTTATTGAGCATTTAAGACAGTTTTATACATTACACTTTGACACAAAACCAAGCTTTTGTTCATTTGTTTTACCTTTATGAAAAACCCTGAATGAAATGTGTAAATAAAGCTGATTTGGAATGACTTGATGGTACTGGGTTGGTCACCTTTTGACTTTAGAACTACCTGAAGTCTTTGTAACATAGATTCAGCAAGGTGCTGGAAACATTCCTCACAGATTTTGGTCCATATTGATAAGACTGCTTCACATAGTGGCTGCAGATTTATCAGCTGCACACCGTTGCTCTATATTCCAAAGTTGTTCTAACAGATTGAGATCTGATTATTGTTTACATTGTACTTAAATAGAGTGAACTCTTTGTCATGTTCAAGAAACTAGTTATACATGATTTGAGCTTCGTGTCACAGCATGTTATCCTGCTGAAATCAGCCACCTGAATATGGATCCACTGTGATATTAAAGGGATGGACATGTTCAACAATAGGCTGTGGTATTTAAACAATGCTTAACCCGGTACTAAGAGGCCCCACACGTTCCACCGCCAAGCAGCCTAACCTGTTGGTACAAGGTAGGCTGAATGCTGAGTGTTGGTGAGCCCGTTCAAACTGTAGCCTTAGTTTCCTGTTCTTAGCTAACAGGAGTCCGGTCTTCTGCTGCTGTAGCCCATCTGCTTCAAGGTTCAACATGTTCGACTTCAATTCAACTGTATTTATCTAGTGCCAGTTCACAACAATAGTCACTTCACAATACAATGTCAGGTAAAGACCTTACAATGTTAGAAAGAACCCCCAACAATGAGATGACCCCATATTAGCAAGCACTTGGCAACAGGGGAAAGAAAAAACTCAGCAGAACCAGGTTCAGGAAGGGGCGAAAAGAAATCATTGAAGAAGAAACGCAAAGCCTCCAGCAGCAGATCCAACTCTAGCCGTATGCTTTAAATAAAAAGGAAAGTTTTAAGCTTAATGTTAATAGTAGAAAGGGTGTCTACCTGCCAGTCAACACAAATGATGATATGATATGATATGATATGATATGATATGATATGATATGATATGATATGATGATTAGTACTCTCACTGCAGTGTCTTGGATCAAAAGAGGATTTTTCAGGGTGTTTCTAATTTTAGCATATTGCGCAAATTGTTATGTCAGTTAGCACTGTTGCCTCAATAGTGGAGTTTGTATGTTCTCCCCATGTTTGCGTGGGTAGCAGTGTGTAGGGAAGGTACCTTACTCACGGGTACCTTTGGGTAATTGTTCAGTGGATTCAAACCCCTGACCTTCCAATCAGGGAGCAACCACTCTACCTACTGAGCTATTGCTGCCTCCTGGGTTAGGTTAATTGACAATTTTAAAGCGCCTATAGGTGTGAATGTGAGCATGAATAGTTGCCTGTAAGTCTGTGTCAGCTCTGGGACAAACTGTTGAGCTGGTGTGCCCTAGCTCTCGCTCTATGGTAGCTGGGATAAGCTACAGCCTTCTTTTGATCCTGAATTGGATAAGTGGAAGAAAATAAATTGAGGGATGCTATTTCAATTACTGTTGCCTCTTATGAAGCAAAAGCAGTCTGGCCATTCTCCACTCATCATTTCCTACCACAAAAACTGTATATTTTCTCTTTTTTTAACCACTTTCTGTAAACTGAGAATATGGTTGTGTGTGGGGGAAATTCCAGTAGAACAGCAGATCAGCAGGTTGTCTTCACCATGTCTACGTGGTAAATGCGATTGGCTGATTAGATATTTGCATTAACAAGCAATTATGTGTAGCTACTGAATTGGCCATAAGAAAAAACAGAATATATCTACTCATAGTATTAATATCCAGACTTCTCACAGTCTCAAAATATAGTCACAAATCCGCAATCAGAACAACTCTGCCACAGCAACAACAACAACAACAAAGTTACACACTGGACCTGCCTCTCAGAGTCTGAATTACATAACACTATAACATCATTTCACCACGCAGAATGACCCACAGCTCAGGGTGACAAAAATCACATGTTGGAAAACACATTAAAACTCCCCTGCGAGAATAGCTGTTTTAGGGAAGCAGAGGGTAGAATAAAAATTCTGAGGAGTGGAGTTTCCAAACATGTCTTATGCTCCGCTTTTAGTTTTTATTTGACTTTTTTTCATTTCCTCTCAAACACATGAAGAAAACACAGGCTCACAGGATGATTTGATCATGTGGCAGCAGGGCTTGTTCAGAACTCAGCTGTTGTAGTGTGATTACTTCAGAGAAGGCGCGAGAATGAGCCTGACACAGCAGATTTGTGTTTGCTATTCACTCTCTCTCCTTTACCTGCAGTAGTCTGCTGGAAACCAGGGCCTACGTTAAGACACCAAGAAGAACATAAGCTTGGAGTGTCTGCACATACAGAAGGCTATTGTGGATGTTTGACTTGGCCTAAAAAAGCCCGCGTGCACTCCCACCAGCCGGCCAGTTTGGGGAGTGCGCGACACTGCATAACTGGTGCGCAGAGAGAGAACAAAAGCATGCTGGCCTTTATATTTCACATTTGTGTACTCTGTGCTGTCCTGGCAGACTCTTTGGCTACATATTTGTATTTGTTTGTGTTTATTTTTGTTCATGTGAAGTGCATGCTGGGAATAGCCTTACGCAAAGCAACAGACAATAATTTTTGTTCATACTGGTGACTGTTATGTATGAATACAGTGATCACAAACTGGAGTTCGTGACCTCTTTCTGGTTTTCTTTTGTGTCACATTCAGCTTTCACCTGAATTTAAATTTAAGCTGCAACTAAACAGAACAAAGCAAAAATCTTTTATGTTTGTTGTTAATTGTTGACTTTGTTTGAATGAAACATTGTTCTTCTGCATGCAAATGAGCTGCCACAGCAAAGTTACTGAAGTTAGCCTCACTGTTTCTGGGTCAGCATTTGGAGAAGTAATTTAGCTGTAACACTCTGTAATATGGGAATTAGAGGATTTCCTAAGAAAAAAAAATGAACAGTCAGACTGAACGTGAATCATTTTTTTCAAAGTATAGGTTAGAGAAGTGGCATTTACATTTGCGTAAATGACAGTTTACTTTCTATCACAGCAGGATGTGTTTTCACTCTTTGGCATGAAATGTGTGCGTGACACTCAAGCTGTGGGAAGGAAGTTGCATTTGCAAGAGTGTTTTTCTTCTTTTTTATAGTCCACATGGTACAAGTGAAAGCCGTATTATTCACATTCACATTCAGCCATTCATTCCCCTTTCTCAGGTTTGATTTTGAGTCCTCAGTAACATCCTCATGTTTATTTGAAGGAAGTTTCCACTAGTATAACTGTCGCATGTTGCTGACAACATGCTGTAGAGCGTAAAGTGTTTAGAGCAAACTGAAACCTTGTGGCTCTCTCAAAAGATTTCAGGAGATCATGTGAATACCATGTGAAGGTTATATTATTATAAAAGTTTCCAACAACCAAAAAAAAAATGTGACCTTGCTGATGAAACTAGTGGGATTTTTTTTTTTATTCTGGGAAAAAGAAAAAATGTTTATATTTAATATCTAACAACTATATATGGAAGCTTAATGATTTATCTTTAAACCAATATTTTCAAAATCTGAAAATTAAATATCAACACTGGACCTCTTCCGAGGTCCAGTGTTGATATAATAGGTATAATTTTAAGACATTTTAAATACGATTAAGATTAAATTCTCTCATGTGATTGGTTCAAATACTGAATAGTCTTTTAATCTGGGGAATGTAGTATGTAGTCATTCCACCAAACCCTGATGATTCAGCTTTCATCCGCAGTCTGCTCGGTCAGAGCCTCGGCACATACGACATATATAATTTTCTTAAAAGGTTCTTTTCTCACTTGTGCAACACAGGGAGTGGCTTGCGGCGTAGAAAGGCGTGGTTAAAAACACAACCTGGTTATGAATAAATTCGAGTTCTTCGGAGCCTGCAGTCTATCTGACTTGCAGCAAGCTACGAGAAAGCGAAACAGACAAAGCTAAGAGAAAGCGACTCAAAACTACGAGAAAATGTACACACGGTCAAACAGCACGACTCTGACTGTTGAGCAGGAGAGATTCGCCTCATGCAGGATGGCGACCCGAAGCACGGAGCCGGAGGTTTTCACCTTCGAGCGGATACCGGCTCAGGTAAACGCCGTGCGTTCCTACGTGCCCATCCGGCCGAAGAAGCGCTGCACCCGGGTCATGTACCCCGCTAAAGTCCGCATGCACCTTCCTCCTCCAGAGAAAAGCCAGGCAAAGCGCTGGCTGGTCATCCTGTGCCTTGTGGTGCTGTGGCAGATCTACACCGAAGATCCTTGCGCAGAGACGCCGCTGGGAAACACGGAGAGCCCGATCGGCGACTACCAGGGTTTCTCCTTCCAGTCAGCGGAGGAGCAGGCTCGACAGCTCTCAGACCTGTGCGCCAAACCCGAACTGATGTCAGCCACACCGAGCAGCTGTGAGGACTGCGGATCATCCAACGAGCAGATAATCCCAAAGCCCACCTTCTCCCAGCCCGGCCAAGAGACAGACAGCAGCCGGTCCTTCGAGCAGAGCGCCGGGAAAAGCATGGTGGCACTGCTGGTCTACCACAGGCTGGGTAGCGACAACTAAGACTATCAGGACTGGTTTCACTGTAAACCGCCCGAGTCCGGGCTACTGGGTCCAAACCTGAACCGAGCTGGAGTTGATCCTGAGTAGCGTTTGGAGAAGAGCGGTGCGCCCTGCGCGGCGTAGCCGGGAAAGGAGCTCCATGCGCCGGCTAACAAGTCTCGCTCAAAGCCGAGCTGGACTAGAAGCGTGAAATGAGACAACACTCGAAAGAATCAAAGAACTGTGAACACTGACAAGAACCTGAAACTTGATTTTAAGAAAAACTTGAACTTTTCTCTAAAGGCATTATAGGCCTGCGGGCAAAGTTAATGTTTGACATCTTTAATTTTGTCAAGGAAAACTGTCACTACTATAGGCCAGTTAAATGATACTGACACTACTGTTGTTGTTGTTGTTGTTGTTGTTGTTGTTGTTTAGATGTTTTATTTAGTTATTTATTTTATTATTTGCTATTTATTTAATAATAATTTTAATAAAAAAATGTCTAAAAGAAGTTCCTGTTTCCTGCCTCTTTACTGAAGCACACTAAATGCTGCTTATTGGGTATTTTTATTTCTCTTAACACATGTTGCATGTGTAGTTTACAAGATGTTGAATATCTTACAGCCTGCACAGGATCCTAGTCTGCAGATATGCATCATTTACATAGTCCATTTAAGCCCAACGAGTTTGAAAATTATATCAAAGTCAGTTATTTTCCAAACCCTTTAAGGTTCTATCATATTACACTATGAATAACAAACTCATGGGATGCGGTGCATTTAACTACTCAGTAAAAAATCTTCTTTTTTAGCTTCAAGACAAATGCAGAAATATTTAGTCAACGGTGGTCCAGATTCTGGGTTTGATAAGTGAACATTTCACAAAGAGAAAAATTCAAATCAGCACATACAATAAAACACAAAGGCTGCTTTGGTTTTAACTTCATAGATGCTGACAGTCTCAGTGCATGAATTAGGAGACAAAGTTCCATAAAGGAATTCTTTTCCCAGTATGGTGTGGAAGAACACGAGCTGAAGCACAGTGTGCTTACCTTTGCAATGCTTTCAACAGCGTGGGTACCACATTCATCCTCTTGTGTCTGCAGAACCAGATACAGTTGGAGCAACACATTTTTTACTGTACTGCACTTGAATCTTAAATTCTGTTAATGGGCAGATACATTAGAGACTAAAGGGTGTTTGAGTTTTTAGAATCAGTTCAGAGTGATTTCTGCAGACTTTAAGGTGGATAAGAAAATGCTTTCCCCACTTTCCCTTTTTTTAATGCTTTATATCTCAAGCCTTCAGAAGGCTGCTGAGTCATGAGTAGTTACAGCTTCATGTTACATCACAGCAACAATGAGTCGTGTCTGAAAATCATCCCCAGCATTTTGTTATTGTAATGATTAATATGCCCCACAACACATTTCAGTTGCACATACAGTAGAGTTGAGATTATTCACTGCTTATTGATGTTACGCTTCAGTGATGTTATACTTTAAATGACTTCATGCTGCTTCCGCCGGCTTAGGGCAACCATCGCCCGGAGGCTCTTGGGGAAGATCTGTTGATGTTTGATATTTGAGGTTGCCATGTTGACACTGTCCTGTAATGCACAGATAAAAATCGTAGTATGACAAGTATGACAAGCATGGGGTGGAGGACCCTGAGAATCTGTGAGATGCTGTAAGAATATTCCAAGTCATTTTCTCAAGTGTGAAACAAATGGCCTTTTTAAATGTTTGTATGAACATAAACCATCACATTAACTCTAGTATTGTTAGATATTTATTAATGCCAGTTGGTATAATGTGAGTACTAAATGTAATACAGATCTGATTTCTAGTTATAAATCTCAAGCTGAAGCAGATTTCTGCCTGTATTAACATTCAACATAAAGCATCAGGTAACAATAAGTTACAAAATGTATCTGAACCCAAGTAGATTTTAAAGAGCTTCAATATTCAGGATTACTCTTTGTATTAATATCCAATATATATTTCTCTTCTGGTTCCATCACTCTCTCTTGTCCTCTTTCTTTTCCTTTTTTGCCACATCTTTGCATTAGTTTAATTTTACTTCCCTGGCTACCTGTACATTTTAGGATTGTTTTTTAAGTTCTTTTATTTGTTTTTAAATCACTTAATGGCCTGGCCCTCCCTTATCTCTCGGAGCTACTACAGCCATTACACCTGCCCGTTCCCTTAGGTCCACCAATCAGCAGCTCCTTAAGGTACCAAAAACTAAGTATAAATTTAGAGGTTTTATTCTACGTTGTTTGTTATTTGTATATGTACAGCACTGTGTAAACCCTGTTTTTATATTATAATATATTTTTATGTTATATAATTTCTGTGGCTACTTATTTTTCTTATTAACATATGAAACATAATCAGGGCAGAACAGTTACCCTGTTGGAGTCGTCCAAAATGCCACTGCTGAAGCAAAGATAAAATAGCATTTACATAAAAAGTCTAAAAGGTAGTAAAGTATGGAAATAATTATTTACCCAGTCCTTTGTTGCCTCAGTGGCATGTTTTGGGTTATTGCCATTCTTGAAGACCGAGCTATCTTCAGTGTGGTGGCTGAGGAAAGGAGTTTCTCATCCAAGGTTTTACAATACATAACTTCAGCCACCAGCCAAGGTAAAGTCCTCCTATACCCTTAGTAGATAAACAGCCCCGATCATAATGTCTCCATCTTTGTGCTTGACTGTGGGGATGGTGTTCTTTGGGTCATATTCAGCATTTCTCTTCCTCCAAACACGGCAGGTAGAGGTGATGCCAAAGTACTTGGTTTTAGTTTCGTCTGGACAAAGAACTTTCTCCTAAGCCTTCTCTGAATCATTTAGAGCCTTAACAGTATGAAAGGCCAGTACCACGTTTAACCTATGTGGTCAAAATCAGTTATTTTGGGAGGCTTCAACAACAAGGTAAAAAATAAGAATACAAAAGAAGCAGAGAGTGTAGCGTGTAAACTATGAAGTTGCTTCTTCTATCACCAACGGATTAGTATTTTTCACGGCACTTACTGTACCATCTGTGTTTTTAATCGTGTTAAGAAAAGTCTGTTGCAAGACCGGAAAAAAAAAACATCTACTGAAGAATGGTTACAGATGTACAGTAAAAACACTACTTCCTCGAGTCAAGTCAACCAAACACATCACAAATACAGTAGAGTTGTGAGGATGTTCAGCCACAGATGCAAAACAATGACTCACTTCCTGTTTAGTGTATGGCCTGATCCGGTTCAGAGTTGTTGGTCAAACTGAAAGCAAACCGTGAAAGTCAGAGTGGATATTTCAGGAAATGTGAGTTTTTACATGCCAAAGGGTTTTGATCAGTAAGTTAGGTTTGCATAGTACAATAGCATAACTTTGGTATAATGGTCAATGAACGCAGTGAATCCAATGAAGGTGAGCCTCAAACAGTAAATATTTTATTTTCACCTGTGAGCTCAGGTGGATGTTCATGTCTTTGCCTACCTCCAAGTGTAACATTTCACATATCTAGAGGTCTTCTTCATGAATGGCAGGAGACTATAGGACATTGAAAACCATTATGCAGATATTGAGTCACTGTGTCTTGGTATGAGTGCAGACACGAAGCTACTTTCACCTCAAGCTGTGGGTGTTAACCGAAAGAAAAAAAGGAGCATAACTGAGTTTTCTCTGAAGGCTCTCTAGGCTGTCCTTTAGGGATGGGTGGGGAACTTAGCCATTCAGAGTCACTGCTCCTCTACATCAGAAGGAGATAGCGGAGATGATCTGACCACGATGTTTCCTGGATATTTCACTATTAGGCCATGTGAGAAGACCTCTGGGACATGTTAGAGAAATTCCATCTCTTGGCTGGGTTGAGAATCCCTCTGTGTCAACCCCAGAAGAGGTGGAGTAGATCTGCCTAGACTACTGCTGCTACTGCTGGAACCTGGATAAGGGGATGAAATGAATGGAGGGATAATTAGTATGTTTTTAGTTTGTTTGCATTTAGAAACAATAACTAGTGGACAGCTCAAGATTCAGATATCCAGTATCCATAATTCCAATTAACCAGATTACATAGGTTAGCAGACCAGCCAATGGGTTTCCAGACTCTGGCTGACCTGGTTCAGAAATGATGCAGTTAATTCACTTTTTTGACAAATATCTTTGAGATTAACAGTTTAACCTCCCTTTAAGTCTTTCTGTGTGTGTTTGCCATGCTGAGTTCCTCCTTTATTAACTTCATTATTGCACAGTTCATGTAAGTTACAACTTTAATGCAACAAAGGCTCTTGTGCTCAGACAAATGTTGGCCCTTGGATGAACTGGTGATCTCTCTGCAGTGCACCCTCCCTCACAGTATGACAGCTGGGATGGACTCAAGTGACCTTCAACTACATAAACTGTTAAGAAAATTTATGGCTGGGTGGATGAAAAAAAAGCTCATTCTTACAATAACTCAGCCTCTTTAGTTTTGCATATGAAATTTTTTTTTGATTTACTCACTGAGCCTCTAATAGGATGGTCAGATTAATTTAAAAAAAAACAAAAACTGTTGATGTAATGTTTCAGAGCAGTAAAAGCTGAGGTCAGTCAGCTTTCCTGGAAGTTGCTCAGTGGAACCAAACCAGAGTGAAATATAATCTCGCAGTGTCTCGACCAGTGAGGTTCCCAGCTAACATTTTCCAAAAAAAAATCTCCTCCCACAAATGGAAACATACAGGCCAACAGCCAGCGTGTTAAAATGACTAGAAAGCTCTTCTTCTGTACTGACTGTACCAAATATTCACAACCACACCTACACATTTTATGCTTTGATCCTAAATTAAACTGTAACCAAAATAATTGCTGATTTTTGCATTTTTTTATCAACTTGATATGAGTTCCTAAGTAAGCCATGAGAAGCAAAAAAGGCTCCTCTCCTCCAGACTTGTTCATGTGCAGCTCTGTGTTCAAATGTTGCCTAATGCATAATAAAAAGATGCCAGTGTGAACATGCCCACATCTCACTGTCTCATCTGGCTTTACCCAGTCAGAGCTGCTGTGGAAAGTTACCACAAATGGCTTAGTTCTCTTTTTCAGGCTTTTGCTTCATATTTCACCATTACAAAGTAAAAGTTAAGTCACAGTAAAGATTTTACAAATTAGCAGGATATTAATCCAGGATTTGTTTGGTTTGTTCCAGAGTTTTAGTACAGTATGTAGGTTTCATTTTTTTTAAGTTTAACTTTACTTTCCTGATTGGGTTTGTTCAGTTTAGTTTAGTTTTTCTTGTTAAAAAAATATCCATTGTGTCACTTTTTTTTTTTGGTTTAGTTTTTATTTCATGTTGTTTACCATATATGTGGTGTTTTTCAGAGGGTAACTTTTATAAAAGTCAAAACATACCATAATGTCATACATTTCTTCCTCAGATTGTAACACTCCCCAAACCCTGAAAGTCAACATTATTGTATCAGTGTGGGATCTTCATGACCGAGAACAAAACAAAAGGGAGCCAACATTTAAAGAAGAACTCTGGAATATCATTAAGACGCCTGGGGAACTGCTCCTGAAGACTACTTAAAGAAACAACTAGTAAGCATAGAGAGTTCAGCCTGTGTTGAAGAATAAATGTGGTCATATCAAACATTCACTTTGCATCTCGTCAGAATTGTACAAACTCTGTTTTTGACCTATACACTGTATTTTCACATATGTTAACATGTTTCACTGAATCACTTCACCTAATTCAAAATATAAAGACTTGACTTGGCTCGTGACTTTTACACAGTACTGTAGATTAAAAGACAAACACTTTACTCATTACTATGTAAAGTGTCAATAATCATCTAAATCAAAGTTTCCTCAGGCATGTTGTCTATGCTCTGTTGGCCTGTGTTTGTTCAAAAAACATAGGTTTTCAAGTTATTCGCTTCCATAGCAGACTCGACACCTGAGGTCAGCATTTAGTGAACATTTTGAAATCAGTTTTGGTTGAAATTCCAGCAGATTAGCTTATCTTCACCCTACTGGTATATAAGGTACTACATGAACTTCTTTAGCCTGCCTACAGTTGCTGTGCATCTATAAGCCACAGCTGTTGTGTCTCAGTATATCTATTGTGATTAATGCCTGCTCTGATCTTTGGCTTCTCTTTCCATTAAAATTCCTTCAAGGAAAACAAGATTCCCATAACAGAACCTTGCCATCATCTATAACTTGGTGCTGACACTGATGAAAATACATTTTTTACTGTAGTGCTAATGTGTGTGGTTTCATCTGTATTTTAAAGTGCAGTGAAGAATTTTGACCTGAGCTCTAAAAATAGTTCAGCCAAGGTCAGAAAAGTTCTGTTTATCCAGCAAACTATGACTTTATGTCTAAACTTGCAACCACGCTGATAAGACACTGACTTATAACATAGTTTGATATCAAGTTTTGCCATTTACTGGTTGCAGTTCTTTCCCCTGTTTAACTATATTTGTTTAAATCTGAAAAATGTAAATAATAGCCTTGAACAAGGTGCACTCTGGAATCAGTGCTGAGGCTCATTTATAAATGAGTTTGAGTGCGTGACTTACTGTGGGGAAAATTTCCCTGAAGTGGTAATTAGTAGTGCTACGTCTCTGACATCGTGATGCAAGCTGCTCAAGATCATCGCTCTAAGACGTCTGGGATAGGCTCCAGCGCGCTCCGCAACCCTGAAAAGGATAAGCGGAAGCAAATGGATGGATGAATGGAGATTTGTTACAGTTGACATTTAAGCAGTTCTGTAGCTGCAGTAAAACTCCGCTCTTGGCCAGATGACATTCTTCAGTTCAATATAAGGCATAAAAATAAGCTACAATAACGGTCACTAAAAATGTAATATGAGGAAAAAGAGGCACTACAGGCTGGTGCTTCAGAGGGTAAATGGTGATAAGTTAGTTTCCTTATGATAACATCAGGAGACAAAGCTAAGCAAAGTACAGTCTGCTTGTGTGATAGATGTAGACAGAAGTGTAGATTGACAGGTAAATAATCAGATGGCATTAACACCTTCTCACATGTGTACCACAACAGCCAAGTACAGCATTCAACTACATTTTAAAAGCCTTTAAAGTCTTTCATTATCCTGTGAATTGTTAAATTGCATCTAAATCAGTACTGCAATAACAGCTAAACTAATAAAGTCTTAAAACTAAAAAAAATATATATATATATTTTAGGTATTAATGCAAGAAAGAAATTACAAAAATGAAAAGATTCCTGATAGTACATTAAAACAAAACAAAAGATTAAAACTTTCCATGACATGCTTGCAAATGACGTATGACATCCCTATGACCGGCTGAATGAGCGCATATGGAAGAATTGCATGTAAACGGATCTACTGAGAGTTGTTTTGTTATTTTCAGCTGAGTCATTGTGATGTATTGTTACTCCTGCTGTGGTTCTTATTGCAGTTCTTTTGACTGGGGATTGTCTGACTAACAGGTCCTATCTGCTGAGGTTCACCCACATAAGATAACAACTCAACAGCATCGCATGTCTCCACAAATTCTACTGTTTACACCTAAAGCAGAAGCTCACACGCACAAGTTTGCCAACAGCCCACGTGCAATAAACGTGCAATAAACAGCTGCAGAGACACACGCATACAAATGCATACAATGACACACGCGGATGAAGCATTAACCTCCAGTGCACTCAGCTTCATCGCGTGATCGCTCCACAAACAACCCAACACACTTTATCCATTTTATTTCAGCGGCAGTCAACGAGATTATTTTATCTCGTGTTTGAAAACATTTTTTTTTTACAGAAATCTTTACTAGAAATCTTGATTTGCCAGAAAAAGCATGTTTAAAGTTTTCCTTCAGCAGGAGGTTTGAACTGTTTAACACAGTCTTGTGGCACTTTGTGAAATACTCATGAGATGTGATCTATTAAAAAAAAAAAAACAGACCAATACCCACATAAAAACAACAGCTTCCCCACAGTCTGAGGATGGTTCATGATATACTGATAAAACTCCATCCATTGACTCAAGACATCACATTATATACAACATTTCCTGCCAAATTTATGTATTATACTTTAATATCCAATGGGTTCCACCAAGAAGAGTTTCTTCCTGTGGAAACCACTTAGCAATTACAGAAATCATAGCCAAAGAAATCACCCTAATATACATATCTATAAACTTGTGCATCAGTTGCTGCAACTCTAACATATTATTTTTGCTGTACTTTTGTTCATTTTGGCAGCTTTTTGTTGACTTGTGTCATAATTTAACCCTCTGAGTGAGTGACTGTTTACTTCAAGGAAGACGCTGAACATGATTAGAAGGGTTAAAGAAAAGAAGGCTGTCCTTCTACACTTCCCTTTTTTTCCCTCCATACCAGCATGATGAGTCAGTCACAGGAAGTATCAAGAAACCTACCAGTTCAAACTGGAGTGGAGCAGAAAGGTAGGGCAGGGTGAGCACTGAGATCTTACAGAGAGAGACAAGTCGTGGAAAGGACAGGGTAGGGTAAAGAAGAAAAAAAAGGGAAGCCAAGTGTTCAGTGGGAGATTCCCTGGCTGTATCAGAGCGGAAGCAGAGGACCAAGTCAGGATTTCTCAACAAATTTTGGTCACCAGTGACGTTTCAGCCGGAAAGAAAAAACTTCCTAAGTAGATTTCAGTATCACACAATGGGTCAGAGTTAGGGTGATAAAGCATCATGAAAAGGGAAAATCCTTAATCATTTTTTATTGCAAAAGTAGTTCTCTATGTGGAGAGCTTAGGAGAGTTTATTATCAAGTAAACTTAAAGGGCAAAACAGGGACCAGACACCAAACAAGTTAATACTTCTTTCAATAAATACTACTTGTAAAATGATAGAAATACATCAGGACTCGTTTGTTTTATTGTTATTTACCTTTTTTTCTGTTTGGGAAGGTGTTAAAGTACACATACTTTCATTACAGGAGTGTTTTGTTTAATGATGTTATGATGGTTGTTGGCAGTAGGGATGTAGGGAGTGGGGTGGCAGCAGCCCTGGCATGCCTGGGACCTATTTATTTAAAAATGGATTGATGGGTGCCTGGGGTCCCCAGTGGTGTATACGTGCTCTCTGCATGATCCCTTGCATGATGTCTGGCTGGGGGTTGGGGATAGCAAGGTCTGTAATTTCATTCACTTGCGTGTCACAGATAATTTGCCATTGGAGGCAGTTACCGTACCATAAAGGGGGGAGGGGGGGGGGGGGCAATAGAGAAGAGTGGGTTGCAAATGGCCTGTACAGTAGAGAAGGTGTGGAGCCACACCAAGTTCTTTGAGTTTTCACAGAGTCTTTGTTCGCAGGGTTTATTGTCAACGCACAACCTTTGTTGTGATCAAAGCTCAGTTTATTGTTCAGAGCGAGTCACAGGCATTCAAAGGACTCACCTGTAAATGTCACAGGTATCTGAAGCGCCTAGCTATAAATAGTTACTGATGCAAGTAGAGCAGCCATAATTATTCTTAGCTATATTTAGCAGGAAACGTCTCTTTAAAAAAAACGGTATTCTTAACTACATTTGTAAGATAGTGTTTTACTAGATTTACTGAATCCAGATTAGTTTGTGATATTTTCTTGAGAACATCAAGCTGATTTCCTACTTTCAGCTTTACTTTTGTAAAGATATGATCCAAAATAACTACTGTATTTTTTAGGCTATAAGGCGCACTTAAAATCCTCTCATTTTCTCAAAAATCATCACTGCGCTTTATAATCCAGTAGATCTTATGTATGAGATCTGATTGTGCTTACTGACCTCAAACCGATTTTATGTGGTACACGGCGCTCAAAAATCTGTCAAATAATGTTTTAGTATGAAGCCACACCGCTTGATGGATTGTAGAAGCGTTGCTGCTTTACCATGTAACAATTAGATTTAACATCCATGAAAAAAGAATGTATTAAATTTAACAGAGTTAGAAGTTAGCTCGCTAGTTTCCACCTAAACATAATAAACCATGTTCTGACTGAGAGATTTCTAAAAACATTAAAACGTACAGCTCTGCTATCACTACCAACATAAATGAAGACAGAAAACTAAACAGCAGTGACGTTTGTAGGGTTACTGAAGTTGGACTAGCTGGTTTATAATGATGTGCTACGTGATTGCTAGCAATACAGCTATGTTCACATAACATAAACAGTGAAGCTGGAGGATAAACGCTAACTTTTTTCCATTCGATAAAAGTTAAAGTGAGGGTTTCCGATGGTTGGGGACAAATGCAATCGCATGGCAGGATGCTGTAAATGGACCAAACTTCAGTCAGGAGAAGAACTGAGATCATCCATCCACAATACGAGGTTAGTCATTTCTATACTGCAACAACATGGGAATAGAGCAGCTGTGAGAGAATTCAACATTAATGAATCAATGGTACAGAAGTGGAGGAAGCAAGAAGAATGAGTTGAGTAAAGTTTGACTTATGTGACTGATTTTTGTTTTTGTTTTTTTTCGCTTATTTTGCTAATATAGTAATACTAGCCGAACTCACAATGATAGAGCTAACTAAAAAAAAATGTTGGAAGAAAAATTTAATCCAAAAAGTATTATTTCTTTTTATATCTTCTGTGGGTGTTTTTTTTTCCTTTATAAACTAAATAAAATTTGTCATTGTTAGATAAAGTTGTTATTGTTGTATGCATGTTGATTCTGTCTTTTTAAACAGCAGTCCTTTATGTCTGATTGTTAAATAACCACTCCATTAAATCCTCATAACTAATTTTGCCTCAGAGCTACATAAATCTAAGATTAGAAAACGATTTGAAGTATTTCCGAGGTGGGAAACACCCACAGTCCACCTGAAAGGCCTGTGGAGGTATGACTCTGCACTTAAATGCAGCTCCACCTGGTTTAGGTGGGACTGCATTTAAGTGCAGTCATACAACCAACTTTGTGATGTTGCTTATTTTATATTTTTCCTACACCTCCCACTTTCTCACCAATATCATTTGACACTGTAACTGACCAAGAGATTTAATCTGCGTCCCATTCATTCTGAAATGTCACCGTCATACCTCAGACATGACTGTAGCAATGCCGCACATTCTGTGCGAAGCAGACACTGTGCCATCATGACGGTGTGGCCGGCATTTATGAAACAACAAAAGAGGGTGCGGCCTGATGTTATTCAGTGCAATACACCTGAACGCAACAGCGACAGGTTTCACAGGATTACAGCAGCTTTTATTTGTTTGCTTTTTATTACGTAGAACCAATTCATGTGTGTTGTGCTTTAGTATTTAAAATGCTTCAATTAATGTGGCTCCAATTTACGTGGTGAAAAAAAACAGTGCGATGCCATCATTTACAACATGAGGGATAGAATCGCCTCACGATTGCGTCACCGCACTGACATCAAAGGACAACTTGGGTGTGTCTGCGAAATTCTAGTGGCTATGACATAACAGCAGCGGGTGATGCAGCAGGAATTAAAATGAGCTTGGTTCACAGTCTTCAAATGAATACCTTTTCCACCGCTCCTACTTTTTTATGCTGGCTTTATCACCAACAGGGTTAGTCTTGACATCTGCCAGAGCATCATGGTATTGATGCACAATTATACATTGTAAGGTACTAAAAACTGAGTAACCACAACAGTAGGGTATACCTAGCAACATGGTTATGAATTGTGAAACTTGAGCTTTGTACATCCGAATATGCCATGCAACCATCTTCTTTGCATTTCTGTGTTGCACAAGAGAGTCACGCTTCTTGGAATTTAAAAAAAGAAAAGAAAAAAAGTAATTTACATCACCTTAAAGACATATCCCTCTAATGGTGTTTCCCACATTTTCAATATCACTTTAGAGTCTTAAATGATCAGTAATGTAATATTAAAGCTAAGCCCTTTGGCCTTAAATTGACTTAAAAGAGTAGAAATGTGCTATATAAAAATGTCAGTCATGTGATTCATGGCACATGACTGTTTTTTGTAGTCTTCCTCACACAGTTCAGCTCTGTGGTCTTCCTCCAGGAAAACGTATCAAAAATGTATCCACATTTAGAAAAGAGGAATGTTTCATTGTTAACTGTATTTAATTTAAAGTTGTTACAAAGTATACTGCATGTTGACTTGAAGTAACATTGTAAATTTCCTACATGTTTTTTGTTATTTAATGATTTTACTGAGGTCAGACACATAAGTGTCACGGTCCTGGGCCCTTTTGGCCCAGCGTTTTGTGTTTTCTTGTTCTGAGTTTATTTTATCATTATATTTGCCCATTGGTGTGATGTATTTCTGTTCTCTGGTTTGAGTTCTGTCCTTTGTGGTTTGTGTGCCTGTATTTTCCTTGCCCTGTCTTTTGTGCTCCCCTGTGTATTCCGTGTTCATGTTCCTGTGTGGTCGGCGTCTCAGGTGTGTGTGTATGTATCTTACCTTGCTTTCTTGCTCTCTCTCGCTCTCTTGCCCTCTCGCTTTCTCGCCCTCTTGCTCGCTCGCTCTCTTGCTCTCCCGCTCTCCCGCTCTCTCTCTCTCGTCAGCCCCAATTCCTCCCAGCT
>VUQR01031286.1:0-19819 GCA_015108515.1 Hemichromis elongatus | reverse complement strand
TACGGAAGGCAGGAGGTATAGAGAAGAAACGAATGATATAAAAAGGAAGGGGGGGAGGGGGAGGGGGGAGCAAAAAAAAAGAAAGATGAAAAATGACTGAAAAGACAGGAAGTTCTCAGCTCCTTTTTCATGTCTGTACAGCAAAGACAGTCAACAGCTGCACGAGGAAAATGCCATCTTTTCTGAAGACAATACTTCAGTTTAAGACAAGACGGCTCTTTTGAACTGGTTATCTCGGTGGTGTAGCTGCCTGTCAAGTGCACCGACGCGAGAGCCACTGAGATTAGGAGGAGACTCACTTAGAGCGAGCGACAATGAATGACACGAGCAATATTGGTGCCACTCAAACTGGATCCCGTGGTGAACTCGGTGTGCGGTCTTTGTGACATGTGGATTAGGTTTAAATGCTGCGGCTGACGGGAACATCCTCCTTCCTTTAACTAATTCAGTATTGTGCTATTTGAAATTACTATCAGGACCCTTCACAGGCATGAAATATACACTCGTGCATCTAACTGCCAAATGGTACGTTTGGAACTTCAGTGAGAGACAAAAGTTAAAACCCTTCACTTTGACTACCACTGCGATATTTAAGGATGGATGTTATGTAACAAACTTCACACATGTCCGAGAAAAAAGCAAAACAGGAGAGGGTGCCGTGTAAGACGTCCTCTCTTTTCAAGCTCAGAGGTCACAGCGTCCATGTTTGCAAAACGAATTTTACATTTTTATTCATCAGACCACGAGACAGTTTTTAAATTTAACCTCAGTCCGTCTTAAACGAGCTCGAAGCCGGATGCAGCGGCAGCATTCCTGGATCTCGTTTGCATCTGCTTTTTTTCTTTGCGTGGTGGACTTCTTGCATTTGCATTTGTTGATACGGTGACAAACTGTGTTTAGTGGCAATGCTCTCTTAAAGTTTTCTCAAGGCCACACGGTGATTTCCACCACAGATTCGTGTCGAAATCACGTCCAAAATATTGCAGCCTGGTTTTTATTTACATCTTACGCAGCATAAAGCTCTTTTGGAGACTTTGGAGTTGTAAAACTGTTTGAAGAACAACGCTGCTTCCTGCTTCTTTACCAAAGATAAAAAACAAGGTTAGATAAAGCTGTGTGGCTAGAGAGAACATTTATCTCATTTATTGGCGTTGGATTATTTAACACTAAAGGCTCACTACCAGCCCGCTGGCTGATGTTAACCTGGTGTGTCCCATCTAAACAAAACACTGCAGCTGAAATGCACATTTAGTGCATAATACACAACCTTTATTTTATATTTATTTGAATTATCTGGAATGCCTCCAATTGGATTCTGATTGCCTTTACACCTTTTATTGTCCATGCTTGGCGTGCTGCTGACTTTTATTAAGCAGTTTTCACAAATACACCGCATGACTGACGTAGTCAAATTCAACACTGAACCCTCCAGTTTCCATTTCCAAAGTCTGAGGAATTTCTGATTTGCTGGCACGTAACTGCCCGTTAAAGTGAGCGAGGGGTCGTCGTTTCCCGCACCCTCGCCTACAGCAGGCGCGGTATTCCTCACTGCGTTTGCTGAAGAACGCATCCGAGACGCTCCGAATCTCCTGTTGTGTGCTAGTGTGTGCGAAAATGGCTTCATATCAACGCTGATTCAGTGTTGTGAAGACTGAAAAGTTAAGATGATTTTAACCATTAAACAGAAAACAAAAAGCGCAAAGTGTGTGATTAGGGATCAATATATGTGTGCATGTACAGCATTCCTCCACAAAAACCCCCAAACATCCTTTTGTCAGTGTACAACACGGAAAAAAACCTTTTCTTTCAATTACTATATATGGCATCGATCATAAAATTGCTGCAAAGATGCTTTTGATTTTTGTGTGTAAGTAGCAGTAGGTCAGTTAATAAACAGGCCTTAACGCTCACACTCAACTTATAACTTTAGAGCTTTCTAACATCTAATTGTGATTAATGTTAGGATGTTGGCATAAAGAGAAAGTGCTTACAGGAAAGTAGGGTGATTTTTTCATCAGTGTTTCTCGCTCTGCGACTCTTGAGCTCCACCTGGGACCTGGATACAGGAAATCTCTGCTGCTTTCCTCCATTGTGGCAAGTACCTCACCTTCTATAACCCAGGAACACACACACACACACACAGTTAAATATCCTGTTTTGCAGTGTAATGGCTGGATACAGCGGGGACTTAAGAGGCCCATTTGGCATCATCAGAAAGCATACCTGGAGGCACCAACTGAATCAGCTCAAAAGATGTTGTGTCAGCTAAGAGGAAGGAAAGCATAAACAGACTGTGAGCTAATGATCGGTATCTCAGCTAATAGCCAATAAGCTTTCATAGGATAGGATTCGGGACTAAGAGATGAGGAAGCAAATCCCAGACGGCCGTTTACCTTCGAGGAGGTCAGCTACATCAGCAGGGTCAACAACGCCGGGGAATAACTGTGAAAACACAAAGAGTTCAGACAAAGCAAATCAATACTTATAACAAGATCTGGCAGACAGGCCAGTATCTAAGTGTACCATTCTCCCCGGGGAAAACAAGGCCCCTCTTACTAAGAGTTAGGACACTAATGTTCATACTGGAGGGTTGCTGGTTATTAGGCACAGTGGGCTAATAATCCTTTACCACCTGAATACTAACTATGGATGAATGCTGGCCCACATAAGAAAGAACAAAAGGCATAAACATACAGGTAACAATTTTATTAGGAAAACAAGTAAAAAAACAAAACAAAACCATTTATGGGCACCTCTTATCCAATGTAGATAAAAGTAAAGCTAATATACAGACATAAAGCCACTAGAATTCCTTCTAAACAAAACGGCCACAGACGGATGGAAATCTTGTGTCTCACACAGGGAGGCGTCCTTTATTTCTGTAGTAAATCGCTTCATCCTGACCTTGATAAAAAAATAAAACACAATGTGTGGTGGCAGAGCAAAGATAAGAGCAGAGGTAAACAGGTGTCTGCTACATGTGAGCAAGGACAAATTTTGTATGCCGTCCTACCTTCCATCCCGGGAGCTAATGTGTGAAAACCTTAGCAATAAGGACTTATGCACTCCCGCTATAGGTCAAGCTGTGCGTTAAAAACTCAAAGTTATCTAAACACAAACCTCATTAGGATTTCATGCAAACTTATAATGATAAGAGGATTCTGACTATCTTAAATCTACTGAACAAAAAACGTATGGTAAGGCTTTAATACTGTATGTTTTCATATTTTTGTTATTGTACACTATAACTAACGTAGAGTAAATCTATGCGTCTGTTTGAATGTTACCTTAAATAATCATACGTAGATTTGGAAATCTTGTGCCCAAATTTTGGAGGCGTCCTTTATTTCTGCAATAAATGACTTTATTCTCACCTTGACAAAAACCATTTTGTGCTGGAAAAGCAAAGGGAAGACCGGAGGCACACAGACAGTCTTCCTGTACTGGCCCATGATGCAGACACGGAGGTAGATATCATACTCGTTAGACAGCAGCACTCCCGGGCATGTGACCTGGATATGAACGGTACAACAGGGCAAGAATCTACTGTGCTCGTCTTTGATGGTTTTTAAACATGTTTGGATGAGTGCATTTATCAAGAGAAGCGCACTTGAAAATATCCCAAAGACAACTGCAGTTAATAAAGAATTACTAAAATACGCAATCCATGTGCAATCCCTCACGTCAAGACTTTCTACTGTTACTCCTGTTAGGGTAACCGAATCTTGACCACTTTAAGTCAAAGAAAATGTTTTTGTGGAACAATGTGAGAAACATTAACGTCAAATTTTGCTATATCTAACTTAATAGATACACAAAACCTATGCAGGTTCAAGGTTCAGCCTATATCATATCACATCTTCCTCTACAGCTTGTTTCATGTAGGGGTCGCCACCACAGACCATCCGCCTCCATCTCACCCCATCTGTAGCATCCTCCTCTGTCAGAGCAACACCCTGCATGTCCTCTGCCAATTCTCCTCCTCTGGTCTTTCTCTTTTCCTCCTGCCTGGCAGCTTCATATTCATCATACTTTGTCTGTTATATCCACTATTGCTCCCTCCACATGTCCAGAGACAGCCTTGCCTCTTCGACTCTGTCTCCAAATCGCCCAACACTAGCTGTCCCTCTGATGTACTCACTTCTAATGCTGTCCCTCCGCATCACTTCCACTGAATATCTTTTAGCATCTTCAACTCTGCGACCTCCATCTGGGCCTCTTGTCTTGTAAACTTTCCGTTTCATTTTCTTATTCTACGGTAAGTACTACATGTTGACACCTACTTTTGTAAGATTTAGTTGTCTTGATTTTTATGAACTTCAAGCAATAAACGTGACGGAAATCATCCTCATGCTTAAAGTTGGCTACACGGTTATCCTAAAGTTAGCTGAAACAAGAAAATGACGCTAATAGTATACAGATAACTTACACACCCAATAGACATAAAACCACAACAATCAACTTTTACAGCAGAACCTCGGGGCCATTAGTGGACATCAATATTTCCATTAATGGTTTATGTATAAACACATATTAATATTGAAGTTACTCAGATAAACAATTCTACGCTTCTGCCTTTCTTATCATGTCTAACCGTTTGCACCATGGCAGTGAATCAATTACAATAATTACGGCAGCATCGGTATTAACATAACGACAGGGAGGAGTTAATAAGTGTCAGGATAACCCTGGTCTATCCGTTAGGGCTAGCTGGTTAGCTAACTGTGTTTTTAGGGAACCGTAACGTAAGGTTTGCTGGAAGAGGACTTAAGCTCGCTAGCTAGCATATGTTAATAAGCTGCGGCATCAGGTCACATTTTGAATTTCGTACCAAAGCAGCAGCACGAAGACGCACTTACTGCCTGAATGTCCAAGTACACCGTGCATTTCAGACAGTGTTGATATCCTTCAGAGGAGGAAATCTTCTTCTTCTCCGAAGCCATTCATCTAACTTTCAAAGTTCGTTGTCATAGCGGCCAAACAGCAACAGTCACGGAGCGGATGTGGGGTCACGTGACGGGGAAGTGGCGAATCACACACAATGTCTCGCGCACACAATCACTGCAGCCTGGGTTTGTGTTCGTGTCACCATGTGAAAATTCTTTTTTTTTTTTTTTTTAGCACTTTGAACACAGATAAAAACAACTTTGAAGTTACTCTTCATAAACTGTATAGCTCTCCTCAATATTGCTGTTATAACAGAGCAACAGGTACAAAATAATAATTAAGTGCTTTCATGTTTAATGACTAATTATAATACAATCAAAGATAACATTTAAATGGGGGAGGAGGGGGGACGTGGAAAAAACAATAGGAGCGGATGCATTTTTTTTCTTCTCAACAAAAAGCAAGCTGCCAAATGAAGAATGAATAACCAGTCTGTCTCCTCTTGGTATTCAACGGTCCATGCTTTATAACCCAGGAGGAAGCCTCTTCTGGGTTTAGTCCTACAAGTACCAGTCATCCCACTGTTACAAATCTGTGAAAATAAGTCTTTATAGCCAGGGAGATGTGGAGCTTATAAACACAATGAAGTGTGAAGGATCCTCCTGCCACAGTGCTCTGCATTTTATACATGCTCAGCCTGTGTCCGTCTGGCTTGCTGTCTAGTGCCCGACACTTTCGCTCCTCTCCTTTTCTCTGTCTGCTGTGTCTCTGCCAAAGCCATTGCCTGTCTGGGACATCACCCCAGAGCTGGAGACAAAAACAGACGAACATCAGTGACAGCATGAAGCTCAGAGAAGAGAAAAACAAAAGTACATTCGATAATAGCCACAGACAGATTTGCTTTCATGAATATCTGTTCCTAGGTCCATACAGTTTTACCTTTGAATAGCAGTTGGTCTGTTGTCCTTGATGAAGCTATTGAGTTTGTAGTAATCCAGGAAGGTTCGGGCCACATTCCTGCCCAACTTCATGTCTGAGGACATGGCGTTAAAGCAAAGTTCCTTTGAATGAGCCTTGGTAACAATGAATCATTACAGAAGAGGTGCAAATGACCAGGAGTAAAGTGTAGAATTAGGCACAAAGTTGGAAATATCCTAATTTTTATGAATAAAATGGGTCAAATGGGTAGATGTAATATGGAACTGACAAGAAACAGTAGCTAATTGTGCCATGGCGCTCAGCTCGGTGAAGGATTACAGCAACTTTGTTCTGAGTGTTTTGAAGCTTTATATTTTGATTTTCTCTCACTGCCTCTAACCTTCATTTTCACATTATGATACTGCAACGTACATGCAAAGCACCAAACAGAAGCTGCCGTACACCACATACAACTGTGTGTCCTATGAACAAGTCGAGCTTAAATCATACTTCTGTCCAGACGTCACTGTTAACCTCGGCATATGAATGGTTTAGTCATGCTTGGGAAGGTTTATGCCTGGGTGATTAACCCTCAGATTAAGACTCAGTCGATGCTCAGACTTGGGGAAAAACAATGTGGTTTTCGTCTTTCGTCAAACACTGATCCTGCTCTTTGACCTTTCAAGGATATTCAAGGATGATGGCAAGACTGCACAACCAGTCAGCAACTTCCTATCTTTCAGGTAGGGACGGAAAGAATGAATAAATAACCAAGAGAAATGAGCTTCTCGTTAGTGTGCCTGGGCTCACACACTGGTGTGAGGAGCTGATTTGGGCATGGACACCTAATAGGTAAGATGCTTCAGGTATGTCCACTTAGGGGGAGGACCCAGGGCGGACCCAGGAGAAGCTCGACAGTAGATGTGGATGGACTTGGTTGGGGAGTCAGGCAGACCAAGGTCTGAGCATCTGTGAGCTTCCCCCATTTATTTGTGATTTAATTAATATTTGCAAGGTGCATTCAAATTTTAGATTATAATCCAATTAGTCATCACTAACACACCCACTGAGGTACTGTACATATTTGGTGCGAAGCATCAAGTCCTCAAGTTACAACACAGTGCTGAAACATCCCACCCAAACACACGAAGGTGGCATGACTCAGAGAAAAGGAATTACATATACACCGAGGCCTCATTTAAATTCAGAGGTGAGTGCACACATCATTCCCTCGCTTAATTGTCTCTCACTACATTAGGAACAATATCAATAACTCGACCGCTTTTATAAGATAGCTAGGCGTCCATGTGTGCTGTTGCTAAGCCTGTGATCATTAGGCTAGGAACACAAGTAATGATGTCAATCAGGTTCAGATAATGGAGAAATAGTGGATGACCGAATGCCGACAACGTTCCCAATAACCAAGAGTGCGGACGGAGTAAATTCAGATAAATAAGAACAATGTTACTAACAGACGTAAATTTCATGTGGTCACTCAAGCGAGTGAACTGTAAAAACACCAAAATCAGTGCCAGCTGCCAATCAATCTACCCACCCTTTTAGACTATATATAAACATATTCATCCTTACGGGACATCCATGCATGCCGTTCAGGTTGAACTTAGAACAAAGCATATTTATGAAGGTTGCCCCTATTATGTGGAACTCACTTCTACCTTGCTCCATTCTTCAAAAGGCTCGTGCATGATGGAACAACAGGGAGACGTAATCTGTCACTTCTCCTTGTCATTACCTTGTAGATACTCAGATATGGCCTGTCATCTGCTAGACTATCTATTTATGTGATTGAAACCACTGGCATACAAAAAGAAAAAAGAAAAAGAAAAGATTTACCATGATGAGAGGAAAAATAGGATGGATGATTTGGTCATTTTTATTTTTCCCGTCGAAATTTTAAAGCGACATAAATTATGATGGTCATAAAAGTGACAAGCAGTTGGCCAAAGCTGTTGACTTGTAAACTATCCATTCATGGTTTGAACAGGCTGTCTTGGTGAACCCTTCTGGCTTTGTAGTTTGTCACACTTCGAGCAACCGAAAGACACAAAAACCCAGCAGTATACCTGGTAAGTTAGGCCTGTAAATGCGGAAAGAGCCCGTCACCTCGGTCTTTGATGATGCATTGATGTGAGTGTTGAGGAGTCTGCGCACGACTTCATTCTTCACCCGGCAGGCTGATGGCAACACTCTCCACACGACTCCACACTTTATGTTAATACCCCATCTGGCTGTTTGTCTGCGAGTCCTGCATCAGGCCAGACTTGCTGTGAATGCGTGTGTGTGTGTGCGTGTGTGTGGGCAGGGGCCTCGCAGTCTGTCTCAGTGCTGCTACCTGATGATACTGATTGGGTTGAAATGAAACTACAGATGGACAAAAGAGGTTATGTCTCTGATAACACTGCTTTGCCAGTTTGTAGTAAGATCAAGAGAATATCATTTTGACCAGATGATGCCACAAATTTAGAGTTAATCTGTGATTACTGAGACACCGAGTTATAACAGTTCATTTCTCACATCTGAGAAAAAGGGAAAATTTTCCTTTTGAAAGTTTAGGCTCTTCTTGGTCTTAACATTTCAAATCACCACGGGGCTTCTTCTCGACCATCTCCGAGTTCCTTAAAAAAAATCTATGATCCAAAGTTTTGACACATAAAACGATTGCTTTAAATATATTTATGTGTAATATATCAAAAACGTTTCGAGATATATCTTTATGGTACATTTTAAATTCACCTGAATTATACGCTTGGTCCGAGGCAGTAGGTCTATACTAGGTCTAGGTAGAGTTGGTCTTGAAAATGAAAAAGATAAATATATTCAACTAAATTAAATATATAATTAAGAGTACCATCTGAAATGTGTTGTATTGAGATTAGACTATCTATTGACATTTTGGTTTTTGTTGTACATCTTCTCATATTTGTTCAATCCAGCATGAAATTTGGATACAAAAAAGCATTTTCATCTTTTTTTCCTGAGTAAGAATTCCACATTTAAAAGAATCCTGCCTGTTTTAATTTGAATTATTGTGAAATTCAACTATATGCCATTTGGAAATGGTCACAAACTGTCTCTTTCAATATAATGTATTTTTATTAGTGTGTTCTCAAATATGGAATTTTGAAGAACTGATTTATTTTCATTTTTACCTACCTAACCCTAATCCTTATGTACCTGTCCCAAATAAGAGTTTGTGATTCATTTTGATAGTAAGTTTCCAAATTTCAGGCTCATATCTTTAATAATTTTTGAGATATTCACGATTAAACATGGCTTCAAATTTCAAGGTTTGGAAAAACCTGTTGAAGGAGGGGCTAAAAATAGAGAGACCTTTAAAAGTACTTGATATATGAAGCAACCATTATTTAGGGCCATAAAATTCTTAAGCAAATCGGACACGTTTGAGCAGAAAATGTTTTAAGAATTTTATCATTTGAGATTCAATTCAATTCAATTTTATTTATATAGCGCCAGATCACAACAACAGTCGCCTCAAGGCATTACCTTTGTAGGATTATTTGTTTAAAATAATGCTTATTCATCTTAAACTGGGCCTCAGTAAAGCCAAGAAACCATCTAGAATAAATTCATCATGTAGATATAAAAACTTCTAATGGCAAGAAGCTGCAAAAAAGAAAAACCAACGCTGAAAAACAAGCCTACCAATATCCTGATTACGGCTCCTGGAAGCACTGTTGTGATGAGTTTATGTACTCTACGTTAATCAAAATATAGCATTGTTTTAATTTTGTAAATAAGGAGATAATTTCGAGCAGTGGTAGAGGGTTTCTCTATGGGTTTCTCTGCCAAATCAAGCCCTTGATCTTCCAGTTTCAAAAACAAGATGCTGATGCCCCTAACCCTTCAATGCAGGAGACCACAGAGCAAAGGTGAACAGCCCACTGACTATGTCAGCTACTATATACACTCTCTTGGTTGGACCACAGTTATGAGCTTCCCAGCAAACGGGCAGACTAATATTTCAAGCTTATATTATGACTAAAAATAGCAGATATGTAAATACGTAGTTACTGATCTGCTAGTAGTTGTCATAAGAAGGCGGCACACACAAACGTGTCCTTAAGATGTAAAGATGTAAACAGACGCTGATAAACAAGTGCAGAACACAGTCTGCGTATTCCCTCTGACCTCTGGAAAGTTTGTGGTGTTTTCCTCAGTTCTCTTTCCTCAGCAGAGCTTGGTGCCAGTCCTGAGCTCTCTGGCCAAGCACGCTCGGCGACAAAAATATCACTCGGACCCCACCGTGCACAGATGGCCTCTCAGCTTGGCTTGTCACGACTCACGGTCTATTACAGGGGGTTTTGTGATGGACGGTCGGCCTCTGAAGGAGAACTTCTTCCACAGGGTAAATGGTCGGAGACGGAGAGGATGCCCTGACTGTTGCCTGGCCCTTTGCCGGGGGAAACCGTAGGGTCTGGAATGAGGCTGCTGCTCCAGCAGGAAGTGATGCGTGTGCGAGCCAGGAAACAGTCGGCGGGCTGTAGCAAGGATTAAAGTGGTGGATGGTGGTGGAAATACTTAGAAAAGCTGCTTCGGTGCACTCTTAGGGAGTCTCTGAATAACGCAAGGACTAATACTCAAAATATTTGTAATATTGTCTCATTAACTGGAGCTCAGAACATTGTCATTATCATTGGATAATCATTATCCATTATTGGGAAGGACGTAGAGAGGGTGTGCTGAGGGGTGTGAGGTGTATTCTTTAACATCTTGGTACACATAATGGTCTTGTCTAATCAATAGGCGGTCAGACACTGTCATGGCTGAAGGGCATGCCGGCAAAGACACTGATGAGATATGGGAGACATGAGACAAAGGGGATGGGGAGCGTCAGGACTTGTTTACTGCAGCTGTTTGCTGTCAGCACCGCGTTTAGCGGCTTTCACTGCTATGTCTCTCGTGCCTGGTCCTGCCAGACAGACAGACAAGGTGATGAGCAGACAGCAAAGCCCCTAGTGGTAAAATGAACAAGACACGTGGAGAATGCTGTCGAGATTGGACGGGAGTTAACGAGGAGACAAGCAAGGGGACATTCAAGTCATCAATACAGGCCACTGACAGGTCCTGTCACTGCACTGACACGTACAGGGCTAATTATCAATGCTAATTAGGAGGGTAGTCAACAACAGCAATACAGAAAGGGACATTTTTGTCCCCAGTAGCAAATCAGTAGGCTGAAAGACCTCACGTCCTGTTACCCAAAGGGACAAACGGGAGCTGATTTAAATCCCTGACAGGAGGACCTGACACTGCCAAGGAGACAAGCGCTGAAGCCTGAGTAATGAAATGAGTGTGAAAAAAAGGCTCCTTTTGAATGATACAGCTCTGAAATGAGATGATGGATGCTATTTTTATGAGCGAGTTATTATTATTTTTTCAGGGTTTTTTTTTTGTTAGTTAAGAAAGACTGCTTCTGTTTTTAAAGTTCATAAAAGAAAATTACTATAAAAACAAAATGTGTCTAAAAATATCCACACGTAACTCATCTGGGTACCTGTGGTTTATAGCTCAAAGTGTGTCTTTATGTTCTTTCTTATTGCTGTCATTAATCCTTTATGTATTTGCTTTTATAGTGGTACAATCTAGTGACAGAACTGATAATAAATAAAAATGAAAACAATAAAAACAACTAGATACAGTGATGCTCATACCGGTGCTCACAAAAGCTACATAAAAAAGGGGCCTGACTGAGCAAAGGAGATAAAATTTACTGGAGGAAAATATGATTTATCTTTTCGTTGGAGATGCATGCGGACCCGACGCAATAGTGGTTACCTTTAATTTGAAATCAGAATCAAATGTTTTCACTTAAAGGTCTGACTATCAGCTGTGACATTTACAGTGAAGTGAAACACTGCGGAAAGAAATTAGACTTTGCTCAACTCTGTAAAAAAGTAGTTGAGTAACCACAGAACCATAACTATACAGCTGGGATACCACAAATCCACCTTTGGATAGATTTTGTACAAATGGAGCAAATTCATGGTCTGTAGCGATCTGTGAGGTCACATTGGGTGATCTGTAAGCCATTAAAGGGGCCTTTCATACTGGTAGATGTTCATGTGAATAGGTCCACCTTCAGGAGAGCACTACACTACAATCGTGTGTATGAGAGGGCTTAAAGGTGATCGCCACAGCTCTGTGAAAAAGGGCATCTGCAGCTTGCTACAGATCACATGACTAGTTCAGAGACTGCTTAAACAATATGTGGATGGGTGGAAACCAAAATTCGACTTTCTGACTTGAATCAGAAGCATTTTGTTTATGAGAAAGGCAAACAGCGTTCCAGCGTAGGGATCGTATGCGAGACGGTGGTGGTAGCATCAAGGTTTGGGCCTGTCAGTTCAAACAGTGAACGCTTCAGGACAATGTCAAGAAAAGGTCAGAATGGTTCAAAAGTAGTTAAAGCTAAAGATCTGGACTAGTCATGATAACCTTCTCCTTATTTACTTTCAGGACTTAAATCAAAGGCTTAAGAAATTTTACACATTCATGTAAACAGTGGATTCTGTGGCTTCTCAGTTCATTTCTACTGATTTCTGTTGTTCTTACGTTTGAAATTAAGTGTCAGCGCTTTTATCTCCAGCACTCTAGCTGCACCTCAGCTGACTTTTCCAGCATCACTGTATTTTGAAGCCTTCAATTCCTCTCAGCATTTAAACCTGAACTGAAATCGAACTTCTTTTAGTACTTCAAAAGTTTTCAAATACACATTTGCAGCACCACTTTTTTTTTTTTAAGCAGAAATTTTGCAAAAGAAAGAAAAAACTACCACAACACAACCGGTGGTGTACATATGTGTTTGTGCATCTTTGCGAGAATTCATATGAGGACACCTGTTCATCTGAGCATGGCAACGACATTTGTGCAATCAACTGTGTGTGTGGATGCGGGTGTCTATGGGCGCTGGCTTGCATATGTGAGCACCTATCCATTTGTGCATATCTGTGTGATGTGATGTGGATGATGTGTGGTAGTGAAGCATATTTGCCTCCAAGCTATATCATTTGCATACTTGTCACAGCCTGTCCATTGGGTGTCAGGTTCACTGATGCATACTGTGTTCCATTGGCAGCTCTGGTATTCATGGAGTCCCACTGTTATGGTGAGGTGCCTGTCGAGTGCTGTTGCTTTGGCAGACAGACATCACATACACGTGAAGATAAAGAGGAGCACCTATTTGTCTGTGTGCGTATGCACGTGTGTTTGAGAGTGTGCACATATGTACCTTTATTGCAGCTGTCTCGGCTGTCAATCCATGCTGTATCAATGCATCTAACCTACTGCTGCAAATAAACACCCAAACATCGTTGCCTGATTAAATCAGGAGTGACCACCTTTGATGAGAACAATGCCATTTTCTTTGCATATCTCTCAGCTGAAGGAAACAAACTTACAGAAAGAGAACATGAAAGAAAAGTGCATTGCTCCTTTAAAAAACAACGACAAAGGAAAAAAAAAAAAAAACCCGACTGTATTATGACAGAGGAAGCAACGAAGCTCCCTTCAAAACAGGAAAAGCAAATTTTTAATGGCTTTAGAAATTTTGAACTAATTCTTCAAAGTCAAAGAGATCACTGTTGCTCAGATAAAACAGAAATAGAACACGCGCACACACACAAGGTAAGTAGGCTCCCAAAGCTTACATAAAAATAAAGACACGCTGCACAAACACACAAGCTATGTTACGCACACACACAAACCCACAACAGAAAGCGTCAAGCAGAGTTTTGAACAAGATCCCAGTTTATCTCCACCTTCATCCCCTTTCCCTTCCAGCTGAACTTCCACGGTGCGAACTGGACACGAAAAAACATAAAAAATGCAGTTTTACTTTTTAAAAAAAAGAAAGAGGAAAGTAAATGGAGCTAAAATATTTTTACTGTGGGTTTACTGGTATTTACTTTAATGGAACTGGCTGTAAGAAGAGCCTGTAAGCATAAAGAAAATATACGAGCATGCACACATGGAAACCAGCCCACAGGTGTTAAATGATTAGAGGACAAAGAGAAGACAGACACACAATAGAGGTTGTCCCTGCTGTTTCAGAGAAGAGGATTCTCAGCTTGACTAGATGATATAATGAGCTGTTATGTTCTGGGTGATGAGATGAGAGGAAAGGACAGAATAGAGGAGACACGCGAAAGGAGAGGAGGAATCAAAAAACAAACTCAGACAGACACACACACACACACATTGAATTATGCTGTTTTCCGAGCACCTTCAAACTGTGACAAAAGTCTCGGCTGTGAGAAAGGTTAAGATTTCAATTTTGGTGGCTACAAGTCACAGCGGTGGAGGAGAGTCGGGAAAAATGAAAGGGCGAGGGCAGCACTTCTGCAAGGTGCTAGGAGTTAGCGGCCTAGGTTATTATTTATTTGTCATGTATTAGTTTAGAGGATTGTGCATGTGTGTGTGTGTGAGCGTGTGTGTGTGTGAGTGTGTGTGTGTGTGTGTTGTCATGATTAATGCAGTGCTCAGTTGAACTATCTGTATTTTTAGACTTTTTCTACTTGTATTTGTTTGTCTATCTCCTTACTGGAACATCCTTTAACTTTTTTGGTAGGATTTTTGAATCCAGCTGTCAGGGGGTTGATGATGACTGCTGCTGCATCATTTTGTTCTCCTGCACAGTATCTCTCAGTAAAAATTCCAAACTTAAATATTCACTTTCCACAAGCAAGTGAAGTTTAAAGCAACAGGCAGTGCATAAGTGTGTTTGTTCAGCTCAGCTTCTGAATAACGTCAGTTCTCTTTAGACACTCGAGTTCTTCCTGGTATGTTGCTGTTGTACCTTCTTGTCCTGTATGAAACAAATTCATTGTCTTATATGTGACCCATCAATTAGGCCAGGGATACTAGGAAATATTTGGTCAGGTGGAAACATTTTAACTCATTACGATTTCAGTTAACCTCCACACACTGAGCTGCTGAAGCATTAGACATAAAGAAGGCTTCACATTGCTGATCTCAACAAATGAAGTGAATTTTACAAAGGACTTCCCCACCTTTGTTGGCATACTGAACATTGAATCCAGTTAAAAGAAGAGATACTTATAAAGTTAACCTAAATAACTGCACACAATGGATTAAGGGAGAAATTCTTCACTTATGTCCACATCTGAATCGCTTGATATTACCTCCCCTGCTCTTTACAAGCTGGTGACCGCCTGACAGATTGCATCCTGACTTTCTGCCCCCACCATCAGTGTGACGTGTGCCGCAGACATGCTAGCCAAACCCTCCTTTGTACTGTCCTCAAACACAGATGAAAATTGAGATTAACAAAGAAAAGAAAATGAATAATGTGAATAGATGAATGAATGTTTTCATTGCCATATCCCGTGCTAAACCAAACACGGAGGGCGCGCGGGCCTAAGGCAAACATCAATTAACTGACTTGGGTGTTTAACAAATATCTATTCAAATGGAACATTTATCCGGTAAAGAGAACTGCCTCGAAGCGAACACCTGGTCACAATTTCCAGAAGGATGAATGGGGAAGTTTGGGAAAGCTTTACGCAAAACTCATCTGTCACTTTGCTCTTTGTTCCACTTGCAGCGTTTTTACTACCGCGGCTTCTACGCGGCGGCGCCACAGGGTGAGTATAGCGCAGAGCACGCGAGGGAAGGAACATCAATCACCGCGCGGCCCTCTGACGCAAGTGGCGTCCCATAATTAGATTTCGGGCAGTCCTTTTAATGCTCCCCTGCGAGACCGCGTCGCACTACGCTGTACAGTTAGATGGCTCTCCTCACACCGCATCGAGCACTGAGTCCTGATTAATGGATGAACCTATCCGCCCTCCCCTTCTCCTCTCTCTCCCTCTCTCTCTCTCTCTGTGCGCATCTTACTGCAGATTTCACTCCGGCTGCTCGTGCGCGCTCAGCGAAGGGGGGAAGCTCGGGGTTGCCTCGCCGTGCGTGCACCGACTCGCTTTTTCTATGACCAATGATCACATCAGGGTGGTAGCACCCCCTACTCCATCACCCTTTCCATGGACACGCATAGCAAAAAGTCGCTTCCTTGCTCCACGATGAAAAAAGACAAAAAATGAAAAAGATATTTAAAATAATAATAATAAATAAAACTTAGACAGCAGACGAAAGCCGAACACGCCTCATAATTTGCTCTGATCATGAGAAAAGAATAGCTCCTCTGATCTAACACAGTTCCGTGGTGTGGATTTCTAATTCTAAGCACAGCTTAAGATGTTCGCGCTGGGCGACTTCGAAAGTTGCCCAACTTTCCCGTCAATCACGCGCACGGAGCATTTCATCTCTTTTTTTTACTGCAATTTTTTAAGCAGCAGGTGAATGCGAAACTGCCTCTTACCGGTTTTTTTTGCATTTCGTGGGCTATGGAGAACTTATAGTTGCTTAAAATCAATAAGACAAATAAATAAATGCTTACAATTTCTAGTGCATCGAACCGAACTCGAAGACTCTGAAGTGTCCGTTCCTTGATTTCCGTCTCCACACGGTCACGGAGGTAGTGAGCAACGAGCCTAGATTTCTTTTTCTTTTTTTCTTTTTTCTTTTTTTTCTCCTCTTGTCTTCTTCGATGCAGCGGTTTCTCTGCTGCAGTCCAAGAAAGCCCAGGGATGCTGATGGGAGGTAGGAAGCGTGAGGGAGTGTGTGAGTGTGCGTGTCTGTGTGTCTGTGTGGGGAGCGAGGGGGAGGGGGAGGGTGCAGGAGTATTAGGCAGACTGAGATCAATAGTAGCTCTGCATCCTACGGACAATAGTGAGCATTTCCGTATTTTAGTCCACAGTACGTAACCGACGAAGGTTCCGTGACGCGGGGTTATTGGTACAATCACAAGCTACCGGGTTTAGACGTAAGATGAGAGTAAGGGAGGGCTGAAATTTGGCTCCCGGGAAGAAGTTTGAAAAGAAGCTGTCGGTTAAAACTGCAACTTAACTAAAAAAAAACAGCTGTGCGCCTAAATCTTCTGAAGTGCTAATGTACACAAGCGACTTCCGTTATTACTGCAAAATTCACCCCAGCTTTCCGTTATTCAAGTTTTGACCTAACGTGTGATAAAACTATAAGTATGTACTCTCATCAGCCACTTCACCAGTTAATTCCTGAAAGCTTTTGTTCCTTTCTGACATGACATTGTCCAAAAAGAGCTCTATTGGATTTAGTAAATAAATAAATTTGTCTCAAAAAATGTAGTCAGGCAAATAATTATTTGATAAATAAATAATTATAAAAACTTTGTGACACCTCCAGATCTCATTGGTCTTTTTATTTTTTATTTTTTTATTGGACTGATGTCTGGAGATACCTCCGTGCTTGACTGGGGATGGTGATTTTTAGGTCGTACTCACCATTTCTCTTTCTTCAAATAGGGCAGCTTGAAGTGATGTCAAAGAGCTCAATTTAGTTTTTTCTTGGCCACAATACTTCCTCCCAAGCCTTCGCTAAATAATTTAGAAGTTCACTGACAAACAGGCGCTTCAGTCCATCACAGCGTTCTGTTTTACAGAAGGTGTTCTTAGTGTTTTTGGTCCCAGCTGCCTTGAAATCATTACCAAGCTCCTCTTTTGTGCTTTTAGTGCAATCCACCACCTTTCTCGTCATCATCCTCATGCCATGAGACAAGATCTTCAGTAAGCAACAAACAGAGAGCGACTGATGGTCTTTTAATATTTCTACAATCTCTGAATAATCACACCAACAGTTGTCACCTTCTAACCAAGTTTCTTGCTTGATGGTCTTGTAGTCCACTCCGGCCTTGTGTAGGTCTACAATCCTGTAGACCTACACCGTCTTCAACAGTTTTTTGGTCTTGCCATGGTGGTGGAGGCTTGATTGTGAACAACATGAGGTTAGTGTTTAAAATGTTGCTGCGTGGCTTTAATTACTTGTCTTAGGTCCATACTAATATTTTACTTAGCCATGGATGGATTCCTTTTGGAGGTTCCTCCGAAAGCCCCTCTGTCAGCAACTGACCTGAGGCTAGATTTTCCTGCACTAGATCAGTCATTCTGTTAACAGAGATAGCCTAAGCTAAACAAATCAAACTACTTTCTGCCCTGGGTGTCTAACATTGCACTGGAGCCATTGACCCCACAGGCTTAGCATTTTTTTTTCTTATTAAAACCATTACAGTCAGCTTTGAAATCACCAGGCTTTTTACCATAAAAACTAATCAATCAGAGTTCCCACTGCTAGCATCCAAAGCTTTTATAATTGACCCTAAAGGACCAGAACCTTTCTGGCTAGTTTTAGAATAAAGTACGAGAGAAAACATAGCTTTAGGTTCATGTTTGTCACTGAAAGCTAATTTCTAAATTCCTCAGTGAAAATTAAAATGGTTGTTTTAAAAGCCTTGTCATGGTGTGCTTTTCCTGGACACATTGCAACAATGATGTTGAAGCATGTTTAGGCCTTTCTAAAGGTATTTTTTCGCATCCTTCTCAGAAAATCTTATAAACATGTGGACAGATCTTCTGGAGCCTGAAGCTTTGTTTGCTTCATCTTGCTATTGAATCACTAAAAGACTACCTCAATTTACCTCCTTAGCAGACTGACTATTTATATTTATATTTTTTCATATAAGAACTAGACCAATTTCAAAATAGCATTGTTCTGCAATGGCCACAAGCCGTACTCTGGTTCAGCAAAAAAATATAGTGTGTTGTTGAAGTTAACTTCTCAATTTTTGCCAAAATGAAAAAGGTGACTACAACAACTTCCCGCTAAGGCAACACAAAACCACCTCTCCCTTGATAAGCTTTTAACATGCCTGCGTGCCACCCAAGCACACAAACACAGAACTGGTTTTACAAGCCATAAGTGCAGTTACAAACATATAGCTGGACAAAGCCAAGAGTAAGCAACCAAAAATGGTTAGTACCAGTAGCAGTTACTCAAGACCATTTTATACCACAGAGTTGACATATAATTAGGAGCATTTGTACCTTGATACTAGCAAATAAAATTCAAAGACTAAACACTACTTACCTTACAACACTAAAGTACACTACATTACACTTAGGCCACAGAAAAGCAATAGTGCCTGCAAAAAGCATGTGATCACTCAAATGCAAAGATGAACAATGAGCTTCTCCTGCTAACAGGCTAATCCAGTCTCATAGTGGGAAATTTTTATTTCACAGGTTCATGTATAGAGTTTTCTCATCAGAATAAATCAATAAGCAAATGCATTTGACAACACATGAGAGATGTACGTTGTTTCCTGTCTTAGCTTAGATGTAATAGAAGAATATTGGATTTCAGAATGGCATCTATTCATTCCAGCAAAAGTTGTTTTGTCTCTTCCTTTTTTGCTTCTATATTTTACAGCTGAATGCACTTTTTGTTTAGTATGTTTTTTTTTTCTCTCATACCATTACAGAACTTACTTTTAAATGATTTATTACATATTGTGGTGGACCACCAGAGGGCTCCACTCACACCCAGTGTTGAGGAAGTGGATGTTATGTTTGTGGCGCAATGTGTTCAGTGTATGTGAAGGCTGGAATAAAGAAGCAGTGAGAACAAGAGCTCTGTGTCGTCCGTGCTTACCTCCACATTGGTGACCCCTGACTCGAGCATGCTACGGGCCGAGGATAACGCAGGCTCCGCTATGGATGCATCGGCGGCTGCCAGTCCTCCGCCCCCTTCTGCACCTACGTTTGCTGTGGCGCTTAAACTGCCGGACTTTTGGCTCCACGATCCCCCGTCGTGGTTCGTGCATGTGGAGGCTCAGTTCGCCCTTCGCGGCATCTCGGCTGACGGCACTAAGTATCATCATGTGGTGGCCTCGCTCGACCCACTAGCCACCCGTCGCGCGATGACCCTCCTCCGGGACCCACCCGCCCAAGGAAAATATGCCGCCCTTAAAGAGTTGCTCCTTCGGCGTTATGCCCTCTCCGATGCGGAACGAGCTGAAAAGCTCCTCACCCTGTCAGGCCTGGGTGGCGGTACGGCTCTGGAGCTCATGGAGAACATGCTGTCG
>VUQR01031285.1:0-16127 GCA_015108515.1 Hemichromis elongatus | reverse complement strand
AACTGCTTGAGTAAAACAGCCTGCAACAAACTATAGAGCACACTGAACTGGTTTCAGGTTCTCGAACTCTTCTCCTTGCACTTTAAAAACGGTTCAGTTTGAATTGCCACAAGAACTTCTGCAAGGCCTTTCACTTTTCTGTGTTCTTTGTTCTTGAACTTTTACCGACATCCAACTACACTGAAAAAGACTGCTCCTAACTTCGGACTTAAATAACCTTTTCTTCAAAACTTGAACTTATCTAAATGTTTCTATTTTTCTAAATATGGACAAAAATGATTGTTTTGGATAGAAGATCTAGAAGCATTTGAATTACTCAAAGTTTGCTTCAACAAGTTTTACACAGTGTTAATAAAGTTAGGTTAACTGAACAAACTTGTGTTCGAGTTTAAATTGCAAACTTAAATAGAGTACGTTGCAATTTTGTTAAAGGGATTTAATCCTGTAGTTTCAGTAGAGCATGTTTTGGGTGAGTAGGTTTTATTTAGTCTTGTCAATTTACGTCAACAAGGTTGGTTAGATCAACACAATGGTTTTCAGCCAATACAACTTGATTCTTTTGATTTGCATTTAATTATCCAAATGTTATCAGATTTATTTAAAATTTCTTGTTCAAATTAAATGTATCATACATTTTATATTTCACTAACCCAGTTGTGTGGAACCGGTTGACATAACTGGGTGGAGTACATACAACATTTTATTTCTTAGAGTGTACTTATTATTATTTTATTTCATTAATCATAATTATTTTATTATTCAGTTCAAAATCCCCGGCCTATTCTCTACATCAGTGAACCAACATAATAAATGGCAGTAGCTCCACAGAGGCTTTCTGACAAAGACAAATGAAATCTCCTCCCGTGAGCTAAAATGCCCCGCAGCCAGTAAAATCTTGAGTCTGAACTGGAGTCGCTTGTGTTTAATTTTTCCACCGTCCTCGGGGAATGTACCCAGACGCAATCAAGTGTATAGGGATGATGATGCGCTTCTTGGCTGCAGGTTTTTCAAGGCTCCTAAACTTGGGCTGATAAGCACAGCTCTTATGGAGCATCTGTTTCACATCAGACTGCTGACTTATGGCAAGTGAATATCAGCTTTTTATAAGAACCAAAGCAGAGACTTAGGTGGGACTTTATCAGCTTACTGATCACTAATCATTCAGACTGCTTGTTTTTGTGGTTTGTTCAAAGCACTCTGTACAGGTCTGACCATTCACCTACCTCCTAAATGGAGCTTTAGGTTCTTATCCATCATGCAGAACTGTTCTAAATTTACTCTGCAGTCTCACACAGAGAAAAATGAAGCATGCATCAGATGGTATGAGACCCATATTATGTTATTGTATTACCATGGGGTCGTGCCTCAGGTGGTAGAGTGGGTTATATACCTGCCAGATGATTGGTGGATTATTCCCGGGCTCCTTCAGCCTGTATGCCCAGATATCCTTGAGCGAGATGCTGAATCCTCATCCATCGCCGTGTGAGTGAATGTTAGAAAAAAGACACCAGATAAATAGATGAAAGTATTTCAGTACAAACACTTTTCTTAAAAGTACCGCAGTATGTTACTTAATTACACCAACACACATCCCTTTCCTAAAGAGGACACACGTGATCTTTCTCTTAGAATGTGGGTATGAACACAAAGCCGACAGCACAAAGCAAAAATAAAAACCAGAACAAAGAGACTTTAAAGTGGTTGTCATGGTGATCCTACTGCAGGAGCATGAATAGGTAGAAAGGTGCTCTTCAGTTTGTCACCTGTTGAAGTTCAGCAGCGTCTTGCTTCAAACGACGGCTCACTTTATCAGGATGCTGTTCCGGGATCAGCGTTCACTTTAACATCACTTGACTAGCTTAGCGTAAGCGTGCTGTCGAAGTAACAAGAAAGCAATGTAGCAAGTAGTGTAACAAATTACTTTTACCGCAGTACTTTTAAGAAAAGTAATGCGTAACAGATTTCTGTGCTTGGTGACGCTTGGGAAAATAATGTTTTTAGGGGAACTTCCACCGTTTGACAACAGTAACTGTGCTTGCTGAAAGTGAAGAGTCAGTAGTGACAGATCCGTCATTCTAATGCCGCAACCTCACGCGTCAGAGCGCAGACAGAAAAGGACACCGTGTGTGTAAAGGAGCCACAGAGGCTTTGACAAAAATGCACCAACTGGCAGAAAAACAGACTGTTTTAATCACAGAAGGAAATTACGTTTTTTTGTTTCACTATTCAATCAAAGCGTCTGAAGCATTAAAAACAATAATAACCCAGCTGTGCCTGTTGAAAACAAAATATTTTAAAGCTGCTTCCTTCATGTGTTGACTCACATTCTGACTTCAAACAGGCAATTAATGTGTGGAGAAGGTGATAACAGCGCAGACAGAGGAAGTGCGAGGGTACGAGCGACTCACTGTTACTAATGAGCTACGACACACTGCAGTCATATGAGGAAGTGTCTGCGTGAATGTGTGTGTGACTTCATGTATGTGTCATGTCATGTGTCGTTACAGCTGACCTATCCTATTTAAAGCCAAAGCAAAGGGGCTCCATATCTCCAGGGAGGACGACAGACCACGCACACAATGTGTCAGGTTGGCAGCAGTACATAGAGGTTTGAGGATCAGCGTTTGATCCGCGCCGACCTTTAGTTTGGCTCCAAGTCGCCGCTCCTCTCCTGCTAATCCGACCCAAATGTTTGGTTTCGCCGCGTTCGGTGCGTTTGTCTTTCAGACTTTTGTCTTGTTGGAGAAGTTGTCCTGATACAGTCCATCTTTGTGTGAGTGTGTCACCAGTGAAGCTTTTGCTCAGGAAAGTGAAACAGTGAATTTATGTAGCTCGTCTCAGTTATTTCAAGTGCAACTACATCTTCGCCCTCTTTATCATACTCACACGCCCTCCTGTCAGGCTCTTGGAAGCACTTTGTTGTTTTTTGTGGGGCTTTTTCATCTCTTTTTGGTTTTTAGCAGACTTTTATATTCATCCATCTTAGTTTCCTTTCATGTTTGCCAGATTGTATTATGACTTCCTAGTCCTTGTGTGCCTGACATTAGTCTGTCACTGTTTGCCACCAGACCTTTGAACTAGTGTTTTTCTTTTCTCCCATCGTCTCTCGCTGCTCTCTGCCTCGCTCTTTGTTGTCGTAGACTGTGTTCTGTTGCAATTTTACCTCTGGGGCTCAGAGTCTCTGGTTACTTTGATTGTGTCCACAATTTGATCCAATCTCAACATGAAAGTCACTTAGGTGCAGTTGCCCAGCTTGTCCATAAACACACCAAATCCCAGGTCAGTGGAATCATTTCTCACTGATGTTTTCGACGTGCCTTACAACAGTCAGATTTATTTTTAACAATGTGCAATGGTGACCAGATCTGAATGTGGTCTGGCTGATGCAAGCACACGATGATCCTCTGCTCTCCTGCAGGGATTTACACTTGGTGTTTCTCTTTATGCAGAACAAGCTGCCAGGATACACACTGCATGCTATATAGACAATGTTAGCAATGACAACGATGCAGCAGCGGTTACTTTGTCAAATGCTTCAGACAGTAGATGCATTCTTTAGACTACTGGACTCTGACTTGATGTAACCATGTCCATAACGCATGCTTTCCATTCCAGGTTTACTAGAAGATGTCCTTACACAATGTTGGCAAAAAATTCAAAGGTATCTGTACTCTGAGGCACAGCGATTTCATCACAGTTTTACTGTTCTTGCCATTTTGTTTTCTTCAACACCAACAAGAAAACGTACCAACTGTGAGTTGAGTTACTTGCATTTGCCATGTCAGCTCTGGTTGTGAAGGGTGTCAGGGACAATCATTCAGTGACTCATTCTTTTAGACACCTCAAAACACCTTTCATTTGCCTGAAACGCTGTAAAGGGGGAGAAATGAAACACTAAAATTAGAAAAATATCCTGTCTCAGAGTGAAGCTGAAAAAACTAGTTCATTTATTACTTCCAGGCTGGACTACTGTAATTCGTTATTTCCTGTCTTCCTTCTCTTACCTCAACCGGTCGCAGCAGATGGCCCCGCCCCTCCCTGAGCCTGGTTCTGCCGGAGGTTTCTTCCTGTTAAAAGGGAGTTTTTCATTCCCACTGTCGCCACATGTGCTTGCTCATAGGGGGTCATTTAATTTGGGGATTTTCTCCGTGTGTAATATTGTAGGGTCTACCTTTCAATATGACGCTCCATGAGGCTGCTGTTGTTGTGATTTGGTGCTGTATAAATACAATTAAATTGAACTGTAAGTTGTACTCAATAACCAGAAAGAAATGATTTTTCCCCGTTTTGCAAGTTTCCCTTCATGTAAAATGATAATTTCTCAAGATTATGCAGCTTAGTTTGCCAGTTTCTTTAAAAAATGTATTTGTTTATTAACATCATTACTGAAAATGATACCAACACATTTGAATATTATTTTAACTTGATTAACCTTTGGAGTTAAACCGAATTTGAATCCATACATTTTCATGAGGATTCTTTAAAAAATTGAAAAATACATATCAAATTGAAAGCAAAATTAAAAAGGGGGAAATCATTTTGGATCTTAAAATACATCACAAATCAATCCCGACGTCCTCATGGATCTGGAGACTCTGAGTGAATATGTCAAAGAATGCTGTGCTGATGGAAGTCGAGGGAAGTAAGCCCCCACTTTTTCAAACATTTTAATAAAAATCATTGTGTAAATTATCCGTACCTTTAGGGTAGAGTTACCGCTCCACCTGGTGTTTAATTAATCATGTAAGAAACAATTAGCCGAAATGAAATTATACAAATGTGTCTGTATCACAGAGGAGAATGTCTTCAGCACAAAGCGTCCACTCCCTCCGTCTGTCATTTGCATGTGTCCTGACAGTTTGGGGAAATGTTTGCAGCCTTTGCTCTTCTCTCAGGGGGGGCAGGCCGAGGCCAGCCGTCAGCCCCGTTTGTCACACTGCTGCCGGCTTCATCTAATCACTTGAACTCCGCTGATTGAGAGTTGCCCTGGGCCATACTGCTTCATTCTACTCCACTGTCACTGAATTAAGAAGGTTAACTGTGTGTGCACGTGTGTCCGTCGCTGTGTTGGAGTTATTCTCTGTGTATACAAAAGCAGGTGGAGATCAGAGTTTTCGTGTTCATCAGTGCAGGTGAATTCAAGATGAAAACTCGATTTAAGGTGAATGGTGAAGCTTCAGGCCACAGTGATGTCCTCTGAAGGAGAGCAGGCATGGCTGGGAATGCATATGATCGAACCTATTGTTATTAGGAGGCAAGCAGAAGGAGTATCTATTGATTTCTATATTGAATCATTACAGAGTTCAAGATTTGTGCACGTTTCCTCACAGCAGCTGCACTGCAAACACTCATCATCAGGCTTTTTATCAAATTCAATTCAAGGTTTTTAACTTAAAAACCTGCGATGCATCTGAATCTTCCCCGCTAACATGAATGTGTGAGGTCTGTAGGTCTGATCTTCATATTTCCAAACTGGTCAGCAAAGAAAAAGAGGAAAACACATTCGAATCCTTTGGTCTGTATAACATAAATTTGCTTTTGATAAAACAAAACAGAGAATTGGTGTTCCTTCAGTTGTTTCCCCAGTGTTCTGCAGCACAGAAACACGGCAGTCTGGAGAATAATTTAATAAGACATTAGGTAAATAATTATAAGTTTGTTTAACTTGCTTTGGCATGATAGATGGCTCCAACTATTGCACCGCATCCAGGAGAAGGCACTCGGAGAACGAACAGCTGAATGAAACAGCTGTTGTAAATTCAAATTGCTTAATTGTTGCAGTTAAGAAACAAAACATGAGGCTGTTGTGAAATTTATCTAAACCAGAATCTGAAAGTGAATTTATTTTCTCGCAGATGGTTTTGTCTGAAAAGTATCTGCCGCTTCCTCTTGTCATTAACCGAGCACAGAGCACGATTTTGCATATTTTATCCCTTCCTTTGACAGTGGAGTGGTGGAAGGGAGAGACACGAGCCATGATAGCAGCAAAATCTCCCTGTTGGGATTGAACCGTCCACATTATCGCTTTCAGCCTCCAACTATAAGCTCCAAAGTAAGCCAGCCTGTCTACATTTTTATGTACAGTTCTGATTATAAAATAATGACGTTGACTTTTTGCACTTGGATGATTCCAACTCTACGTCGCCTATACTGTTGATATGTTTATAGAGTAAAAAGTGATGTTTTATGTGGATCTGAATGCATGTTATTTTCCATAACTTAACATTCAGCAGCTCAGGTTTGGAGTAGGGTTTGTGATAGGCTAACATCAAACATTTGTATTGGAAGATGATAATCAGTCTCATACTGTGAGTGTAGGTGTAATTAAAAAAAAGCCACTGAAAAATTAATATGAATTACAGCCCAGTGGATTTCAAAGTATTTCTTTTTTATTTAATTTTCCAGTCATGAAGGTTCATTTCGAACACAGAGCCCCTGCTAAGGACCCGAAGGGGGCTCTCAGACCTCCTGCAGCAGGGAGATGAAGATTAAAGACCACAGGAGGAGGGAGGAACAGGTGGTGCAGATGAAAAAGGAAAACAAATAGACTTGAAGAGAGATTGACCCCCACCACCAACGCCTGATAACCCCTTTTAGCTCGGTCTCGAAGAGGCCAGAGAAGCATGCACGTGCGTCTGGCCTTTGTCTCTGCCTCGCTTTCACTTTAACCGTGAGATGCACAAGCGTGTTCCAGCACACAGACACACAAACATGCATTACACACGGCAGCAGACACAACACACCTGCATGAGTTCTCAGAGCCTCTGCTCTCTCCATCTGCTCTCAGAGGGTGATAGTTCCATTACAGGCTCATCACTGCAGTCTGCAGCACGTGGTCAGTGAGCAGCACTCAGACAGTCTGGGTTGAAAAACCACAGAAAATGTCGACCAAAAAGGTTATTCTTTGATATTTTTAATGCATCCAAAGATACATTGACATATAAGTTTAATACATTGGAGGAAGTTCCAGAATCACTTCAACTCGATTTATAAATGTATTCACAGTGAGACTGAAAAGTTAGATAAAACTTACAGCGATGTGACGATTTATTTATTTATCAACACAGATAAGACTCGATTCCCAGCTGGGCTAAGAGGACAGCTGCCCCTGAGCGAATGCCGCCAAAGCTAATTGGTTCTGGTAAATTAATTGGAAAATTTCCTTCCAAAAGTGCAGTAACTAACTGTGTCTTGCATTAGGCTTGTGAAAAGCAGCACCGTGCAAAGATTCAGACAAACTCATTAACACACAGAAAACCAAGTCCATCAGAAGAGGGACAGTCGGTGTCTGGGTATGTAGGCAAATAATGACTTTGCTGTCTGCTGTGTGCACTGGATTAATGGGAACTTGGGGCATTAGCGTCACACCAAGCAGCAACCTTTGTGGCTGAAAAAAAAAAGCCAAGCACAAAAAATAGCAAACGCTGCAGTTCCTCAGATGGTCACTGGAGATTCAGAGAGCGAATCAGTCTTCATAAAAATGTACAGAAGAAATAAATATGTTTGGAGCCTGGTATAAAAAGCAGCTTTGCCCCTTGTAACATCTTTATACGGCTAAACTCTAATAAAACTCATCCCTTTAAATTAAATTAAGGTTTTGGTTTCTACATTATTGATGCCACGGGTGCTTTGAGACGCAACAGCTGGGTTTTAGCTGTCTGCTGAGCGTCAGCTCCACTGACTGGATAACAGGCTCTGTTAGCTCTCCAATGCTAGTTTTTAAAGCATTTTTCTGCAATTACTGGCTATCGTATTTTTCAGACCATAAGGCGCACTGGATTATAAGGCCCATTAAGCGAAACAACAAAGTCAGATAAGTCAAACTTTACTGAATTCATTCCTCTTTCTTCCTTCACTTCTGTACCATTGATTCATTAATGTTCAACTCTCTCACATCTGCTCTATTCCCATGTTGTTGCAGTACATTAATGACTAACCTGGTATTGTGGATGGATTATCTCAGTTGTTCTCCTGACTTAAGTTTGGTCTGTTTACAGCATCCTGCCATGTGATTGCATTTGTCCCTAACCATCAGGAACCCTCATGTTAACTTTTATCCAGTGGAAATAAGTTAGCGTTCATCCTCCAGCTTCACTGTATGTTATGCTAACATAGCTGTGTTGCTAGCGATCACGTAGCACATCATTATATACCAGCTAGTCCAACTTCAGTAACCCTACAAACATCACTTCTGTTTAGTTTTATGTCTTTATTTTTTCTGAAGTGATAGCAGAGCTGTACGTTTGAATGTTTTCAGAAATCTCTGTCAGAACATGCTATATCATGTTTAGCTAGAAACCAGCGAGCTAACGTCCTGCTAACTCCGTTAAATGTAATAAACTCTGTTTTCATGGATGTCTGGATGTTAAACCTAATTGTTACACCTGGTAAAGCAGCAACGCTAGTCATTTTATTAAAGATGAAAGAATTTAGAGAGTTTTTAACTCTCAGTGATGCTGCAGTGTTTGTTTGACTTTAGAACCTGAAGCAGACCCAGATTACTCCACGAGGCTCCTGACTACGGTAGCCATAATGCTCCAAAAATCCATCAAGCGGTGCGGCTTTATAGCTTACCAAAGTCGTACTAAAACGTTTTTTGACAGATTTGTAAGCGCAGTGTACCACATACAATCGTTTTGAGGTCAGTAGGCACAACCAGAATTCATACATACTGTCGATTTTTGAGAAAAATTAAGGATTTTAAGTGCGCCTTATAGTGTGGAAAATACGGTAAATATTTTGGATTCTTGTGTGATTAATTGCAATTAATTCAATTCAGTTCAATTAAATTGTATTTCTATAGTGCCAGATCACAACAACAGTCGCCTCAAGGCGCTTTATATTACATAAACAAACGATACAATTACCTACCTAACAGAGCAAGTTCATGCCTCAGGTTCACTAAGCGAAATGTTGATATTTTATTACTGTTTTATAAAGCACCAGTTAGCAGGTTTGTGTGTGCGGTTAGCAAGCTGCACCATACAGCTTATGGTTGCTCTTCACCAAGATTTGTTAGCTGATAACTTGGCACACCACAGTCTCTCCTTTAAATATGACATTGTTTGGCTTAAACACACACACACACACGTGTGGTGACTGTAGCTGAGAAGAAAGAGATGCTCATTAACCAACCCCGAGTTCCCCTGGTCTGCATGTCAAAGTATCCTTGGGCAAGATACTGAATCCCGGGTTTCCTCTGATGCATCCACTGGAGTGTGAATATTAAGGGAAAAATGCCTAGGCATTAAAAAAACAATACACACACACTTATAAATGTGTGTGATTGGGTGATTGAAGCCAATAACCATTTGCATGCTGTTCTGTGGGACCGGAGAGCTTAAACTTCTGTGGAATTTGTCTTGTTTAATGTTGTGTTTGTATCTCGTGATATTTATGGGTTGAAATGTTACCGTAATCGCTGTGATAAAACACAGTCGAGTATCAATTAGGCACAGAAGTCTCAAGGGCAGCGGCAGCAGAATGGAGAACAAATCGATATGAAGGGGAGATGGAAAACAGCAGAGCTTTCCATCTCACTGCCTCATTCGGTCTCACTTCAACTCTTCAATAGTTTCTGTCTGAGGTCTCTGCTTTCTGGATATGAGAGAAAAGGGTCGTCACCTAGTGACTGATGCCTTTCCACTGATAGAAATGACATGAATTATTTGAGAAAAGTGTTCAGCCACCTGAGGGCCCTGGAAAGGAGGATGTTTTGTTACAGCAACAGCGTGTGATAATAATTAAAATAAAATTAAAAATTCAGTCTTGGGTTGTTATTATTATAATTGGATGACTATATTTAAAAAAATTACAAATTTTGGTTGTTTAGGTTTAGGTGTTCGTTGGTTTGATTTATTCTGGAGATCCAAGTGAATCAGTGCTGCTAGAAATCAGCACAAGACAAAATCACCTAAAAGTATGCCCTTTTGTAAGCTTTAGTACTGCACAAGTTATTTTTACTATGTTGTTTAGTCAACGCTGTGAAAATATCACATCAGCAAATATCCAAAACACCCGCTAACATTCAACAGGCAAAACCTTTAAGTATAAGCTGTGTAATAATAATGATATAATCATATGATAATAATAATCATAATGAATGTTTTTTTAAAAACACAGATATTAACAATCGCTGCATTTGTGACGATGCTCATGCAAAGTTTTGTTGAGTCTGATCCACCTGGTACGGAGGAATTTACTTGTAGACATCATCATCGTCGTCATCTTTATTTATAAAGCACTTTAAAACAACCACAGCTGATGCAAAGTGTTGTACATTGGAACTAAATAATAAAAATACATAAGACATGGGAAATTAATTAAGTAATTAATTGATCATTAATTTCATTACAAGTCTCACTGAGGCCAAAAGCTAAAGAATGAAAATGGGTTTTAAGACATGTTTTAAAAGCTGGCAGTGAAGACATAGATGCGTACATTCACAGATCGTTACAGTAAGATTGTTTGTTTTTAAATTATGACATAAATGTCTCCTAAGATTAACAAATAGCATGTTTGGTTGATTTCACACATTATGTCAGAGATCTGAGAACACTTCTGGGCCATTCTGGAGTACAGATACAGATTCCTTATCATTTATTTACATTGCTGTTCACATTTGGTGTCTTTGGGTGGGCTGCAAACAGACGTGAGCAGTCTCACCACTTTTATTCTCCTGCTAGGTTCCCCAGAAGATCATGTCAAAGCACAAGGGATGCAAAAATCCTCTCTGCCGTGCTGGTTTAGACGCTACAAACCACACGCAGAAAAACATTTCCTAAATTTTAGTCGTATTTGTCCTTGAAACATATTTAAGTGCAGGCCATGTTTGGGTAGTTACATCACTGAGATGCAATGTTAAGGAATGACGTTATTATTTTAAAGCCTCAAGCGGGAACAGAAGTCAAAGCAGCTGAACTTCATGAGACACACTTCAAACAGGACCCTGTGCTGCATTCAAACAGGACATCTCTGCATGTAGGTTACTCCCCAACCAGACCAGAGGGGAAGCTGACAGGAACTGACCTCCTGGTTTAACCAGGATGCATCTGAACATACTAGCACACTGCCTTCAGGATTCAGTGGAACAAAACAGTCACATGTATACAAAGAGAGAGAGCTTAGATTAAATGAACTTTTAATCCGTGTTGAGGGAAAGCTACATATAGTGAACATCTATAATACAGAGTAGCCTGTGGCAAAGACAGACAGATACAACGAGACAGAGGGGGAAGAATAACCTCTGCCTCTTCTGTCTCATCCACTTTACCCTCTTACATTAATCAGGTCTGGTTGGGAGGGGCGGGGTTCACTCTCAGCCCCAAGGCCTGGAGAAGTGGGCTTGTGATTGGAAGGTCACAGTTCAAAGCTCCGATATGGCAGGGGAAATCAGCCAAAGCTGCTCTGTCTCAGTAAATAGTGTTGAAGTGCCCCTGAGCAAGGTGCTTAACCTCTGTCTGCTCCAATGAAGCCGCTCGAAGAGGAGCTGAAAAGTGGGGTTGGCTGGGGTAGCGTTACCTTTACACGTCCCCCTACACCCTTTCGATTTACCTGGCAGACATTCGGCAGATACTGCTGCCCAGGAGGACTTTCTAGAAGCGTGTTTATAACATGGATGGTGTTTGGTTGAGTTACACAACTTTTAGTGGCAGTGCTTTACATTTTGGTTGCCCATTACAAGTTGGATCAGACCATTTAACAGCCATTATTAGTTGTAGTCACGACTATAGGAAAAGCTAAAGGGTGCCCTCCTCCACATGAAAGAGGGAATATAGCAATAAGTTAATCCTGATTATTGCCCTGTAGGAGAGTTTGATGATGGTTAAGGCAGCTGTCTTTTAGAAAAGACTAGTGACTGGAGGCAACAAATATCCAGGGCTGTAAAGCCTTCAGGTAAGAAATCAAAAGTCATGGTGATGCATGTCACCAACCTTTTTGATTAATGATAGGGAAAGCACTTGACACTGTGGCTGAGGTGTGGTCTCTGGCTCAGCTGCAGGAGAGGGGTGTAGGGATGGGTATCGTTTACTTTTTATCTGATGCCGGTGCTTAAACGGTGCTCGAACCGGTGCTTAAAGAATGGAGAACACAAACTTTGACCAAAAACCTCTTATGTTTTATTTTTAGCAGTCTCTTTTTTTTCTGCAAAATGATAACCAAGTTATCATCACCAACCAACCAAACAAGAGGACAGCCGCATGGAACTACGACTTTGTTTGCTAGTTCACCTTACATGCTTTAATTTAATAACGTGGTTAGCCTACTTAACGTAAACTACACACGAACAACATTAAGCTACTCACCCAGAGAAGAACGGCTGCTGCTGCCATCATCATCCGTCATTATTTCTGCTACACTGGCAGGGCTCGGGCCAGGACTCTCCTCTTCGGGTTTTTGGGGGATGTTCTTGGGGTAACACCGGGTCCGATAACAGGCACCACACTCGAAGTAGATGTGTGAGGTCTTGCAGCAAGCTATCACATACGGTGCAGTTCTCGGTTTTTAAAAAAAACGCTTTGCGTCACCAGGTGTTTCATCAGATTCGAGGTGTTACCTCCTTTGCATAGTATCACCTTAAAGCACTTGTTGCAGGCTGCTGAGTTTGCATATTTTGCTGTGAAGTACAGCCAGACTTTTGATTGCTTCGCCTTGGGCATTTTTAATCTGTAGCGCTGCTCTAAAAGAACGTACCTACCTGGGACCGCCTACTATCCTTGGAAAGGTAAAATGATTGGCTAGAAAGTGTATGACATCTCGGGGGGGAAAAAAGCCCAGAAATAAAGCACGAAATGTGCACTGCTTTTCGGTCTGGTTACTACCATTTATGTCAGAACCTATGGCACCGGATATCGGTACCCATCCCTAGAGGGGTGGTAGCGCCAAATTATAACTGCAGTTACTTCAAGGTGCTTTACAATATAAGGTAAAAATCCTTCAGTATTCAGAAGAAAACCACCAAAATTAAACAACTCCCCTTTTAACACGAAGATACTGCTGGCAGAACCAGGCTCAGGGGGCGCAGACAGTCTCTAGCTGAGAGTTGAAGAGAACCACAACTTTCCTCTCACTTGTGCTATATCATATATCGTAGTATGACATATGAAAGATGTCATAATTTGACACAAAAGTGCATACTTAATTTTTCCTGTTTAGAGAGCCATTAAGTTTTCATGTACCCAACCAATTAGCCTTAAACCTCACCAGAATGCCAGCGACAAACTAAAAGATATAAAAATGGAACAATTATATGTAATAATGAACAGACAGAAGTGATGAAAGCAGTTTGGTTAGAGTACACTGCTACGAGTACTTTCTGTACTATGACATACTGTGGTGTGGAAAATTACAGTGGCCATGTGCACAACATGAGATCAGACTGAAGTGACTCACAGCTGGATAGAAAAAGGCCAATTATTGACTTTCTTTTTATTAAAACAACACGACACTCTGTGATGATGTGCCAGATGTTGTGTGTTTGCTGTCTTCTATGATCAAACTGTAAGTGTTGGACTGCAGAAGACAGGAAACAGGAAAAGGAACTCTGGAATCACACACACACACACACACATATATATATATGTATACATACTGCACTGAAGTGTTAAAAACATTCATGAAAAAATCAGGTCACTTCTATATTATCTTAAGAGAAAATATTGAAACTGAGTTGAGTCATAGTTTCATCATCCATGTTTAAAATTCAAAGAGCCATGTGAAATGAGAAGAACACAGTGTTGTAAATTGTTTCTATATGACAGCATCATGTTCGGTTGAATTTGGTTAAGCTCTGTATCCAACAGGAACTTCACAGCTATGGCTGCCGTTTTACATTATTTTGAAAAAGAAATGTTAGCGTGTCATCGTTGGCCCATGGGAAGGACTATATTAAAACATCCAAAGACAGATCCTGACTGAACTCAAGCTCAGCAACAGATAGCATGAACACTTAAAAAGAGAACTGAACAAGAAAATCATTTCACTTATACAACGTATTTCATCTTCTAATGCAAAAGAAAAGAGACGGCTGGACACGTGGTCACAGCGCCTTCAGCCAACAAACCTTGAAGCATCTGTTTTTATTGCACAGCCTTTATAACTTGTGAATAAAACTTCTTGTTTTTGTGCAAGGTAAGGACTGGAGCAATGTACCAAGAAAAAAGAATAGAGGCACTTTAATGTTGAGGTGACTGCAGGTGCATCACTTCCAGGGATCCACATCAAATGGAGAAGATAATAAGTGAATGCAAATGAAATGAAACTACAGTAGGAGTCCACATTTAGGGTTTGTTTTTCAGAGAAAAGAAAAATACTCCTGGGCTTTGGCTCTCTGAAAAGACACAAGAGGCAGCGTTTACTCTGAGAATAGGACTGGGATAAGAACTGGTGCCTGTTGGAAAAGGGTGCGTTTAAAAGGCTAATAACAAAACATGACTATTTATGAGGGGGGGGTCAAAGAAAATTATACATGCCTGCAAATACATGTATAAAAAGCTCTCACTCACAACTGAGGTATCACACACTGTCAGGTGTATATCACACCTGTCCAGGTATCTATGATAGGCTTCATTGCTCATGTACCATTATGGTTGTGGGCTTTGGGTCATTTTTACATTATCTCTGAGATCATTTCCTCTTTCCAACCTTCCATTTATTGTTTTCAACAACAACGAAGGAATCAGATGAATTACTTAACAAAACATTCGCTTTTTCATTTAACACACATAACCCTCAACAGGCCAGCAAAATATGCAATCTGACTTTTACCTGCAGTTTCTGGAAATTAAATGCTTTCTTTAGGTAGCTAGTGCTAAAAGCAGCGATTTTTGTCGGTCCTTTGTCGACTCTTTTACTAGAAAGGGTGAGATGTGTCACGGTCCCAGGTTTCTCTGGGTGTTTTTGTTGTTGTTTCTCTCACTCCTCTGGGCCAGGGCGGAGTCAGGCTCTCAGTCCTCACCTGTGTGTCATGACTCACCTGCCGCTCATCACCAGTGATTTCCTCTGGCCTACTTACGGTCTTGGCAGACCATGGATTTTTGCTGACACTCCACATTAGCTGGTGGCAGTAATGCACCATTTTGCTGTTTGCAAACCGCCAGTAAATAATATAAAGAAGAAGAAGAACGGTCTTACATGGGTAGATCACGCCAGGACGAGTGCGAGTGACCTCTGTCATGGATTGGATTTTGGAATGTTGTGAGTCACGGATTATAAGAAGAGGAGGGTGGACATTTCCCTGCTCTGGACTTTCTGTAAAAACAAAATTTTCACTGCTTTTATGACCTTTTTAGTGGGGAGAACATAGCTAGGATTTAACAATTTAACAAATCTTTTAAATCCTTTGTCCTCCACAATGCTAAATGGCTGGGAGTCCTCAATCACCATGCTAACCAGGTCTTCATCTATTTGAGATTGTTCTCCTGAGGAAAGACAATAAAAACAAAGCACAAATATAAATATCACACATGTAACTTATTGCAGTTGTATAACATTGTTATATAGTTCAGTAACATTACTGCATGCTATATTAGCATGGCATTTGATGGCTCACCTGGTCTTGCTCCACAGTCGGTGTTCCCCTTATTCTCATACAAAGCTCTGTAGTGCCTAAGCATGGATGAGGTGTTGTTGTTATATCCCAGCTCCCTGGCACATAGCAAACACTTCACCTTGTACAAAAGTAAAGACAGCTTAACATAAATTGTATTGCACCATCAGTATTATGAAAATACATCTTCTGTAGAAATTTACATACCTTGTTGGGAGATATAAGATCAAAATGTTCCCACACAGGGGAGGACATCCTCCTCTTCTTAGCTGGCTCCATTCTCTCCTGACTTTCTCTCCTCACTCTCCTAAACCTCCAAACTGTCTCCAAACTCTCACTAACCGCAACTCTCCATCAAACACCCACATTTTGAATGAAGTCTGAGGGGTTTATATCGCTGTCATAGCTCGCGGCAAAGTTCGAACCACTTCCTGAACCAGTCACGTGGTACAGCCGGGCAGCGAGGCTTCGGACGTCATCATTTTCAGCTCCTCCCATAAATGAAGCAAGCCTTGTTACGCGCATCACGGAAACGCCCCCTCCATTACTCGACACAAGCTTTGAAGCCACGATACAGAAA
>VUQR01031284.1:0-22027 GCA_015108515.1 Hemichromis elongatus | reverse complement strand
GCCCTAACTATATGATTTGGCAAAAAGGAAAGTTTGAAGCCTAATCTTAAAAGTAGAGATAGTGTCTGTCTCCTGAATCCAAACTGGAAGCTGGTTCCATAGAAGAGGGGCCTGAAAACTGAAGGCTCCGCCTCCCATTCTACTTTTAAATACTCTAGGAACAACAAGTAAGCCTGCAGTGTGAGAGCGAAGTGCTCTAATAGGGTGATATGGTACTACAAGGTCATTAAGATAAGATGGGGCCTGATTATTTAAGACCTTGTATGTGAGGAGCAGGATTTTGAATTCAATTCTGGATTTAACAGGGAGCCAATGAAGGGAAGCCAATGCAGGAGAACTATTATTCTGCAATCTTTCATATTGTGAAAGATTGCAGAATAATTTCCACGGTAAAGAGAATCCCTTTCACAACAGCCTCCAGTGAACAGAGGGTTCGCTGCAAGGTGCAAGCCACTCATAAACCTTAAGAATAAAAAGGCTAGTTCGGTCTTTGCTAAAAAAAAAAAAAAAGTCAGCACAGTTCTGGAAAAACATTCTTTGGACAGATGAAATCAAGATCAACCTCTACCAGAATGATGGCAAGAAAAAATATAGAGAAGGCAATGAACAGCTCAACAGATGAACAATGACCCAAAACATGCAGCCATCGAGTCAACCTTCCAATTAGGAAATGACCTTCTCTAACTCATGACCAGTTAGTTTGTTGTTCTGACAGAGAGGGGATGTTACACTGTCACACTTTAAACAGAAATACCAGAGGCAATAATCCTGAAGAATTACTTTATAGGGCACAAAAGAGATTTAGCAAATAACCTTGAGTAACAGCCAGGTGTGCTCACAGTTGCAAACATCTGTGAGGGAGCAAAGAATGAGAGACTTAGCTTGCATACTGGGACAGTGTCTGACTTTAAACTCTGAATCTCCTGCAAGTGACTGCTGTTTTAAGCCAGGTGCAGTTAAAGACTTGGTGAAACACTTTCTATTAGCTATCAATAAAATGATCAGATGGATCAGCAGGACATGCTAATCCTGTAGAACCTTCAGGAAGTCCTACAAGCTGACTGTCTGTTGCTCTTCTGTCTGTTCTGGTTCTGCAGTGAAGAAAATGTCTGGAAGCTCTGCGACTATGTCAGAAAACAGAGAACTGCACCGCTGGAACATCTGTTTGTGATCTTCATCTCCAATGAGACGAGAACGGTGAGAACCGAATAGAATAGAATAATGTCAAATTTAAAATGAGTGGTTCTATGAAGATGATCGATTTTGTAATTGTATCATCAGAGCTGCTGCTCTAGGTCAGTCGATCACCACCAAAGAATGGTTTATTTGAAGAATTTGAGTCAGGTTTTAGAGCTCATCAAAGCACAGAAACGACTTTAGTGAAGGTTTAGTAAGGTTCTCCACAGACCTCCCACAGGGTTATGTGCAGTATCATTTAAAGGTATAGCATCCATTTTCTCTGCTATACAGATGATACCTACCAACCTACCCATGGAGCCAGATTAAACAGGCCAACTACAGGAATTTCTTAAAGACATAAAGATCTGGATGACCTCTGACTTTTCTGCTTCTGAATTTAGATAAAACTGGGCTTATTGTACTTTCCCTAATAATAGAAATATATTATCTAACTGTATGCTTACTCTGGATTGCATTACCTCAGCCTCCAGTAACACCGTGAGGAATCTTGGAGTTGTTTTTGACCAGGATATATTCTTCAGCATGCATATTAAACCAATATGTAGGACTGCTGTCTTGCACTTCAAGAAGTGGCTAAACTAGCTGCTAAATCGTCATGATCTAGAGTCTTGATTGAGATGCAACAGCATACACAGAATTCCTGAGGGGTCTGGAAGAAATGACAGCATAGGGTTTGTGACAAACGTTTTTTGCTCATTGCTAAAGATTGCCAAGAATGTAAACACACACATTGAGAGGCCCCGCTGAGCTGTTATTGTTTGCTTCCTGGAGTACCAGGTTAAAAAGTAAATACTATGGCAGGAATAGGCACAAAAATTAACATATAAAGGCTGGACCGTCTAATTGTGACTAGGCGACTAGGCATCTGGCAAGGATGCTTCCTGGACACCTCCCAGCTGAGTTATTCTGGGCATGAACTGCCAGGACGAGGCCCCGGGGCAAATTACACATCTCAGCTGGGTTAGGAACATCTCAGTGTCCCCCTGGATGAGCTGAAGGAGGTGGCTTGGGTCAGGACCTCTCTGCTCAGACTGCTGCACCATGACCCGAACGCGGATAAGTGGCAGAAAATGGATGAAAGAATGGTTCTGTGAAACATCTGTCATCTAAGTTTTACATATATAGCACCAAATCACAACAAAAGCTGCTCCACGTTCTAATAATAATATAATAATACAAGAACTTCTGTCACATTCTAAAACATCTACTTAGTTTTCTGGGTTCTTTGAAACATCTATCGGGTTCTAAAGCTGATGTTCTGTATTTGTTCTCCTTTGAGGTTCCTCTGTGGAAGCAGAAGTCTGGACGCGGAGACCTGCCAGTGATCTGGGTTTGTGATGTCACTGTTAATACTGCAAGAGCACAGACATAGACACAAATGATGTCAAAATGACATTAAAGATAACATCGTTGTGTTTCAGGACTACCATGTGATCCTGCTACAGGCAGATCAATCAGATTGTCTAGTCTACGATCTGGATTCGACGCTCTCGTTTCCCTGCAGCCTGAAGCTTTACGCTGCCCAGGCCTTCCGCTCAGAGAGTGACATCAGACCAGGATACCACAGGTAAGACACAGCTGCGCGCAATGACAGGAAACTACACACCTGAGTGACATCATAGTAAACATCTCCCCTTTTCTCTGGCAGGAAGTTTCGTGCGGTTCCTGCTGACATCTTCCTGTTGAACTTCGCATCTGATCGATCTCACATGAGGAACTCTGACGGATCGTGGAAGATGCCCCCCCCACCATATGCCCCTATATGCACTGCAGGTCACATGAACTCCCAGTTTTAGCATGCGTAATCATGTGTACTATGTCTATTTAGCTATGATGTCATCATACTGGGATGCGTTTCCCCCTCAGAGTGCCAGATGAACCTTGATGACTTCATTAGCATGGACCCTGCCATTGGCTGGGGTGTGGTCTTCGGCCTCAACCACTTCCTCCAGAGATACATGGGAAGCCCCTCATCATCCTCATCCTCTTCTTCATCAGCAGCAAGATCGTAGTAGTTGTGGATTTGAGGCTTTTTTTGTTTGTGGGCTCCAGATGTTTGAAGCGGATTGAAGAGTCCTCTTGCTGGTTGCTGTTCACGTGACCATGTAAAAAAAAATCGGTTCTTGGAACTGTGTAAATTCACCGTTGTCACCGTTATTCAGCCAAAAACCATTCATGTAATGAACATATTGGAGAACATATTGATCAGAAGAGTGTTTCCCCCCAATCAATAAAACTCTCCATAATCTATTTGAGCATCCTCAGTTCAGTGTTGAAAATGAAAAATGATAGAGTAAAAATAAGTAAACACTAATGAGGTTCTGTCTGTTTGGTTGGGGTACAGCTGGAATGTATGGTTTAACATGATTGTCAGTTTCCAGAAATAATATCAGAGGTGTTCGTCGGGGAGACTGGTGCAGGATTTAAGGACAGCATTGACGTAGTTCATCACTTGGGTCGCTACAACGAAAATCAGAAGAAGCCAAGTTTGGTTATCATTCAATTTTCGACAAGATCAGCTCACGACCAGATCTGAAAGAAAAACTAAAAACTGCAGCTTCCTGAAGGAAAACCACCTGAGATTCACTGAAGATGTGTCTTCTGCTGACAGAGGGCTCCGAAACTCTGCTGCAAGGAAAGAAGAAAAAAAAGAGTTCACTCTGCCTGAGGATCAAGCATTCTAACTCCAGCTTTGTTTGGAGACTTGATGGTATCATAGCTGATGAGCCCGAAAGATTTCTATTTGTTGCTCCAAATTTTATAAAGATTTATAAAAGTCAAACTATGACGAGAGTACTGGTCTGAACTTAATGGGACAACTCTCTAATACGCAAACAATGAAGGAAGATCAGACGGGCTTCTGCAATAGGCCAATATCTGTTGGTGAAGTTCTACCTGCTATTCGATGTCTTAAACTTGATAAATCCCCAGGAACAGATGGTTTAACCTCTACATTACTTATGCAGACCAACTGGCCCCATTTCGTCTTAATGTGCACACTGAAGGTCGCATAAATCCGTCCATCACCCCTCCACTTTATCACAAGGTCTGTTAACCCTGATACCGAAGCTAAAGCTGTTTATATTGACAACTGTGTTCAAAATAAACTGGATCAAACAATTTCTCAGGAACCCAACATCAATTTGGAACTTTATTTCAAATTATTTTTTTCTAAAATTGGTGGTCTTAAATTTGTTTTACTTTTTAATTACAATATTAATTAAAATCCCCTTAAAACTGTCAAACTTTCATAAACACAAGCTTCTTTCCTGGTCGTTGCTTTATAAACACAACTTTTCTCCACATAAATATTATATTTGGAAGGACAGAGACATTTTATACAAACACAAACCTTTATTTTTAGGTAACTGGTTTGTTCATGGGGTTCATCTTGTTGCACGACTTCTTAATCCAAATGGAGCTTTACTTTTTTACTCAAAATTTCTGAATATATGTGTCTTCCTGTTCCACCAAAGGAATATGCCATGTTTTTGATGCTATTGCGGCAGTTGTTTTTTTTTTAAACACTGTATAGATATTGTGTTGTTAATGATCTGACCTCTTCCACAGGATCCTGCTGTTACCTCTGTTAGACAGATCTCTTTCCCCAGAAGAAAAACAACCGTGACATACAATCTCTGTTTCAGAAAGACAGAACTTGTGTCCCAGTAGCCGTTGCCTACTGGAATAACTTATACCAGGACCTGAAATGGAAGAAAAACTGGAGCTTAACCTCAAAATTCCTGTTAATCAACAAAGTAAAGGAAATATCTTTTAAAATTATTCACTATTTTACCCCACCAGAACTTTTCTTGTACAATATAAACATACATTAATGTGAACTGTTTATTTTGTAACTTTGAGAAGGAGGATGTTTCTCACTTATTTTTGGTCCTTCTTATGCACTAATTTTTTGGCAAGATTTGAGTGTTTTTGCTGTTTCTTTTATCTTTTTTGCTTTGTTTTGTTATATTGTTTGACTTTTTTGATTACCCTGCGAAAAGGGCAAACGAATTTTATTTGATTAAGTTACTAATCTTACTGGCTCAATTTTATATACCTAACTCTAAATTTTTAATTAAAAACCGTCGTTTGCTTTATGATTTTTAAATGAAACCAGACAATATTATAAATCTATACAACATTCGCATAATGTAAAAACAATTAAAACCATAAACGTATGCTCCTTGTTTAATATCTTGTGATTGAACCCCTAGACCGTGTATAATTGTTATTACACGAAACCTCCTGATATCGCCTTCTGCTTGTTTATATCGGTAATGTTTGAATTGCTAGTAAAGTTAAAATAAATAAATAATAATCCGCCTTACTGCTTATCACATCACAGCGCGACAGGAAGTTAGGGTTACGTATTGTGCGGACGCCATCAGACCGCGCTGGGCAGCTATCTGCGCAGTTGTGTTTTATCGGATTTGCGGAGTTATCGCGGCTCTGAGTGAAATAAAGTTCTGCAGATTTGTCTGCAGCCCCGCGGGGAGCTTTGAGTTCAGTAACGGGACCGAACCGGTGCGGCCCGAGTCAGATCGGGGACCCGAGTCTTAGTTCGTTCTTTTCTTTCTGACGCAGCTAGCTGTTAGCGTCGTTAGCTCAGGTGTCTGCTCGATTTTCGTCTCTCAGATGGAGTATTCCGGAGGAGGAGGGGCGGTGCTGAGCAGCGGGAACGTCCCGGCCTTCCTGACCAAATTGTGGACCCTGGTGGAGGACCCGGACACCGACCCGCTCATCTGCTGGAGCCCGGTACGCACATTAGTAGCTAACAGCTAAAGCAGACAAATTTAACTTTATTTACACAGCAGAAACAGACCAAACTTTATTTAAACTGGAATGCAGACAGGTTTGTTGACAAACTTTATTTACTGACTAAGGAAAAGAGGTCAGCTCAGTTAGCTTAGCTTCAGTGAGGGTAAAAGTCTAACAGATCTCACGTCAGAGGTCAAATGATATCAGACATAGTCAGCTGGTCAGTAGTTACTTTTTTGGTGACAAACGGATCCCAGCAGCTGTTTAGGTGATTGGCATAAAGCCTGAATTCAAATAAGCTGATTACGGCCTATGATGTCACTGTAGTGTCATCGACCCACACCTTGTACAGCGCAGGTGTTAACTTGTAGTTACACAGAAATCAGTCATCAAAAGGTGTCCATCTTTGTTTTCCTGATTTCTCTTTGTTTATTTGTGTGGGTTTTTCTTTTTCTTTTTGCATAACTGTTAGGCTCCGCCCACAGCTAAAGGTAATGTAACACCAGATTAAAGACTCTAAAGTGTGATTTCCAAGTGTAGTTTAAACTGGAAAATGCACCTTTAATCCATTGTTTTCATTGCTGGGACACGCCCACCTAGAGGGCAAAAACAACACTGCAGCTCACTTAAACCATAGGAATGATTTAACCGACAATGGAAAAATACTCGGTCAACTTTACTGTTATGACATGATATTATTGTGACAAATTAATACTACACGAAACTTTTCTGGAACTACACTGTAAATATCCACGATTTGCAATTGGTAGTTTGTGTTTAAGCTAGCCATGTAGCACTTTAACAATGAAGAGTTTTTTGTTCTTCACCTCCTCCTTTAAATAAAGCTGCCGAGGCAGGATATGGATCAAAAGTCCTCAAAATTAATGGTTTCTCTTTATATCTTTGTTTTTCTTTATATCTTTGATAGATGATCCAAATAAAGAGTTCACTTTGATCTGCAGTGTGTTTTGTGTAAATAAGAGTTCCAATCAGTAATCTGTACGTCAGTTCCTGATGTGCAGGTACAAAAAACCCCCGAAAATGTTGAAACAATCAGTACATTTTGAGCTGGTCAGAAACAATTTGCAGGAGAGCAGAGAGCTGAGATTAATGTGTTAGTGGTGTGCTCAGACCCTCTGAGAATTTGTGAGAGCATATATAGTCTAATGGTTCTTATACACATACTTAATACTCAGGCACTCAACACACACTTTCATACAACCTACATGCATTCTGTCTAACAGTCACGCACTAGTGAACGCATCACAGAGCACCCTAAGCTCAGGGTTCAGCATCTTACCCAAGGGTACTTTGGCATGCAGAAAGGAGCGGCCAGGGAATAAACCACCAAACTTCTGATTAGCAGAGGACCTGCTCTGCCTCCTGAGTCACAGTCACCACAATAATACAGATTCTTTTTCTTTTTTTTTGTTTTTCTCGTTGTATAAGAGTGGTACCAGTTTCCACGTGTTCGACCAGGGCCGGTTTTCCAAAGAAGTTCTGCCAAAGTTCTTCAAGCACAACAACATGGCCTCTTTCATCCGCCAACTCAACATGTGTGAGTATTAATAATGAGTAACCAGAAAGGAATCATCATTGTGTTAGCCCCACCTCTGAACGATAAACAATTGTAAATTTGTGTATATCAAGCTGATCATTCACCACAACGATCAGCCTTTTTTTTTTCTCCGTGTCATTGAAGAAGTGCTATTTGTTTGGCATGCTGAAAAGCTGAACTTTTCTCAACACTCAGCAGAACCTCTTTTATAAAAAGTAGGAGAGAAAAAAGGACAGGCCCACCTGTGCATGCTCCACCTCTGGCACTCTGCATGCACAGGCATCTGGATTATGGAAGAACCAGAAAGAGGAGATGTGATATTAGCAAGTGTGGCATTGTATTGATGGCATCCACATCCTTTATTGATGGTGTAATGTTATTTCTCTCAGATGGTTTCCGTAAAGTGGTGCACATTGAGCAGGGTGGTCTGGTGAAACCGGAGAGAGATGACACAGAGTTTCAGCACCCGTTCTTCATCAGAGGACAAGAACATCTGCTGGAGAACATCAAACGCAAAGTCACCAACGTATGTAGTGCCTCACACCTGACAATACCTAAAAATGTAGACAGGTGATAGACTAAAGGCAGACATAATGTGAAAGGTGATGATTCAGAGTGCTGTGTGACATCACAGGATACAGCTGATCAATCACAAATACTTGGTATTGCTTTCATACTGTAAGGTCAGAGTGGCCTTTAATCTGTCATTGTGCATGTGGTACTAAGAACCCAGAACCCAGTCTGACCTATCCTGTCCATCTCCTTGGTAACGGCATGATGCGATTGGAACAGGTGTCGTCAGTGCGTCAGGATGATGCGAAAATGTGTGCGGAGGAAGTGAATAAGATCCTGAACGATGTCCAGCTAATGAAGGGAAAACAGGAAACCATCGACTCCAGGATCGTCGCAATGAAACAGTAAGCACCAAACCAGAATCAGAGCTAGAACCCACCTAGCAGTGTTGACTGAAGCCTGATTTTGTCTTTCAGTGAGAACGAGGCTCTATGGAGAGAGGTGGCCAGTCTGAGACAGAAACACACTCAGCAGCAGAAAGTTGTCAACAAGGTGCCTGTTCTCATAGTCCACACCTTTCCAATTAGCAGAACTCCCTCCCCTCTATACATATAAACACCTCAGGGGAGAATGATGCCACATAGCTTTCAGCCAATAGAAATATCTTAACATTAATGAACTCTTCGCCTGTCTTTCTCTTTCTGCAGCTCATACAGTTCCTGGTGTCTCTCATTCAGTCCAACAGACTGCTAGGAGTCAAGAGGAAGATGCAAGTTTATTTTTTATACCACAGATACCACCACAAATTCAACACTGTAACACAAATAATCGGTGAACTTTGACACTAGAAGATTGCAAAGTGCAGATTGGGTGCTGTGAGATTTTCTCTGCTGAGCAGAGCAGATGTTCCCAGCTGAGAAAATGAGGATCCAACTGCCCAAATTTCAGACTTTTGCTTTCATTTCGACGTACCCTTTCCATTTCCCTCTCATGCCTGACCTTCAGATTCAGTTTTCTCTGTACACGTTTTTCATTTGCCATGTATTAATTTTAAGTCTTCCTGCAGTCCTCTGATGCTCAACGACTCTGGCAACACCCACTCAATGCCCAAATATAGCCGTCCATTCTCGTTGGAGCAGGTAACCTGTCTTTGATTTCCATGTTTCATTTAGACCTGCACAGGCAGCAGTGATTATCTTTCAGAATGACATTGACCCACTTCAGCTGATTGTCTAGCGTTAGCTTTCAAATGTAGACTCTACATATCTACCTGTTTATCCTCACTTGGCCTTTAGAGGTCACTCATGCTTTTGTGTTTTTCACCTCAGGCTGCAGCCAATCTCTTCTCAGCTGACACCTCTCTGACTTCAGGACCCATCATCTCTGACATCACAGACATGGCCACATCTGGTTCAGATGAATTGGCCAGTGATTGGACGGACCAAGGGTGAGTACCGATCAGATCAGTCCTGTTTAGTCAGTAAGTGATTGATCCTTCAGAAGTCAGAGTTATTAACCTCCTTGCAGAGAGAGCCAATCAGTTGATATCAAAGAGGAACCGTCCAGTCCAGAGGTGGAGGTGTGTCCTGTTCTGGAGGAAGTGGCCGCACCAGTGGACACACCCCTCTCCCCCACCACCTTCATTAACTCCATCCTAGAGGAGAATGAGCCACCCACCCCAGTCACCTCCACCAGCAGTGCTCCCACTGGTACACATTAAGTTTGTGGTCAGCAGTTTGATTGTTGTTCAAAGCATGTTTGCTAAATAAAGATCTTTCTCCCAGCAGCCAGTCCCATTGTGGTGATGAGCCCCGTCTCCACTGGCCCCCTGACTTCTGCCTCATCCACCCAATCACTCACGTCTGTTACTACAGCGAACACAGCCCCCAGCCCAACAACACCTCAGAAGAAATGTCAAGCCATCGCCTGTATTGACAGGTAAGTGTGACACCTGACTACACCAGTATGCAGTTGTGAAGCAGTCATAGAGGCTGCTAGTAGTGCTAGTACCACCCACAATGAATGACTATGAGCATGAGCTGGCCAAGAGCTGGACCAAGTGTTTCCCCAACAATGGCCCTGCTCTGACTAAAGCTGAAACTGTGTTTAAGATTGCAAAGAGCTGCCAAACAAACCAGCGCAATAGACTGTCCTTTAAACGGTCCATCCTTATGCCCATTTGCTGAGAGCTTCCCCAGCATCTCTCCAAAAACTGCCCCAACAACCACCTGCAGCTCCCCTCAACAACTGCCCCTCCCCTGCATCCACCACGCTGACATTCTTGGTGCCTTTCTGTAAAGTGGCTTTCAGACAGGAAAGGAAAAGTATTCTCCTGAATACAGATTGCAAGCTCCTCTCAGGAGTCTACGAGTTAGACCTCAGTTTGTGCTACATGTTTAGGAAACTGCCTATTCAGCCCACTTGAATGGTGAGTGCAGCACTGCCTGTCTGAAAGCCTCTTAACTAACCATGGTGTGGTTTCAGCTTGTCTTACATTTTAGGTGATGGTCCTGTTGCAGGACAAGTGTGTCATTAAAACCCCTGTGCTTCCTTCAGACCCCGCCCCCTTCCCTCTGCAGGTGGACTCCCACCTGACGTTTGGCGGTTCCTCTCAGCACAACCTGACAAGTGAAACACTAACTCTACAAACAATTATTGATTTTATAATTTTGAAAGTTTCGAAGTCTTCTGGTGACATTCTGCATTTTCTTCTTGTCAAATGTTTGAGGTCCAGATCTGCTTCTTTAGCTGATCAGATGTCAGAGGTCATGACATGGTTAATTGATTATATTTGGTGGATATTAATGGCAGAAGTAAGCAGTCCGGTCAGCAGGTCAAAAAAAGGTCTCTCAGACGGCTCACAGCAGAGATGTTTCATGCGCGTTTTGACTACAGGAAATACTGTGTGTATGGGCAGGGTGAGGGGTGAAGCCTGGGCATAAGATTATTAACAGCAGAGAGCTGGCAGGTTCAGACTGAGCTCACCTGTATGGAACAGTTGAGATGTCGATCTTTTCTTAGTTTGGATCTCTGCAGACATAAAGGAAAATGTAGAATAACGCCAGACATGTGACCTAACATCAGACCTGTCTCACTTTTGTGCCTCAGGTCTGAGCTTTTGGATCATGTGGATAGTATCGACAGCAGCTTGGAAAACCTGCAGAACATCCTCAACACACAGACGTTCTCCTTCGATACAATTCCACTTATTGAGGTTAGTCTGATGTCCTGTTATCACCTCACATTTTTATTACTCGTGTTTGTGTTTCCTGAACAGTGGACGTGTGTGCGCTTAGTTTTTCAGTTCATCCGGCCCGTCTGCAGACTTTGACCTCGACAGTTTGGATAACGTGAGTTGCAATTTTCCCACTCTTTTGTCCACTATTTCAAAAATAATAGCGTAGCGTTGCTGATGATGTCAGATCTTTTCACTCATGTTACTGTTTCCCACTAGCTGCTGTCTGATGAAGCTCCTAAGGGAAATGAAGAAAGTGGAACAGGTGAGTCATCCCTTGAGTCAGTTGCTGCTCCATCCACCTGTCTGCTGTCATGGTGACACTATGCTGCTCTCTGATTGGTGCAGGAAAGCAACTGGTTCAGTATACACCTGTCCAAGCATCTGAATCAATAAGCCCGGCAGAGGTTGAGGCCGACCTACCATCGCTGCTGGAGTTGGAAACGGAGCCGTTTCTCAGCTCTGACCCCCACACCGGGGACCCAGGCACCACCTTGTTGAACCACGCCAATTTGGACTCAAACCTCTGACCTCTTCTGCATGTAACCATAGAAACATGACACCTGAGCGCTGACTCAGCTGCAGCAGTAGATGAGAACTGTCAATAGGTCAAAGGTTGTGTTTTTATTACACAGATGTTAATGATATTAATCTTTCTTCTTCTTCTACTCTTGTTCTTTTCTTCTTTGTTGAAGCTTAAATGGAAGCCTTTGTTGCCGTTGAATGCATTTTGCATGTTGAAGTCAGATTTTATGGTCGTCTTTATTTTCTTGTGTAAAATAGATTGAAAAGAATCAGAATATTTTTGGAGTTTTATCAACAAGAGCTGTGCGACCTGACTGACTGCCCCGCCTGTATGAAAGAGCCTTGTGGATCAGTATTATTTGGTTCCATCAGTTTATATTTATTAAGTTTGTTCCAGAAACATGAGTTGACATAGATGCCCACTGCTGTGTCCCCATGTTTCAGACACACATAAAAATACTGCAGAGACATGTCTGATATGGTGTGAGAGCCTATTTTGGACTTGTATATTAGCGACGCTTTGGATCAGGTTTGAGGTTCTTGTCTGCAGAAGCTTCATGGATGAAACTGAAGGTTTGTTTGTGTTTGCAAGCCCAGTTTAAGGAAACTTGGTTTGCATTTGATCAGGACTTCAGGTCATTATGTCATCAGACACAGGTTTAACATTCCTCACTGCTTCACTTGGTTAAAGTTTAAACAAGTGAAGCTGTGAGAGCTCACCCAACCACATCTCAGGCTCAGTGCTGTGATACAGGGCTTTTCTGTATGCTAAGTCACTTATGGCTCACCTGAACCAGTTGTTTCTTTAATGGCTAAGACACACCTGAAGTTCTGAGGATATTTTATTGGTCACATGGTCAGAGCTAAACGAACAGGAAGCTCCCTTCAGTATTACCGCATCTGTTTATATAGTACAATTATATTTAAGATTTTTAATTTAAGGCAAGTGGTAAGTCCACCTGAGTCCGCTAGGCTAACCTGATGGCGCTCCACGTGCAGAGGACAAAGACGGGGTCAAAGGGCAGATGAAATGTTGATGTATTTTGACTGTAAAATTTTGATTCAATAAAATGTTTTTAAACAGCTGCATGTGAAGGATTGGTTGATTTAAATCCAACTGTGATGATTTTATAACATAAGTTGTCTCTACAAAGTGAGACAAATGAGTCAGTAAGTTAATCACCAAGAGACAAAGGGAGAATTTACCTAGGCAGCATATGATGGTTGTGTAGGATGCCTGTGAGCCGTTTGGATACGGAGAGGTGAGGTGAGATAGCTTAGCATGTGCAGAGGAGGAAGAATGGATACAGTGGACAAAGAAGGATGGAGATGGAGCTGCCAGGCACGAGGAAAAGAAAGACTTCAGAGGAGGTTCATTGATGTACTGAGGGAGGACATGCACAGGGCTGTTGTGACAGAAGGATGCTGGGATAGAAGGAGATAGAGACAGATAACCTGCTGTAAAGACCACCAAAGGGAGCTGCTGGAATAAGAATAGAGCAAATTCACAGTTAAAATTTCAATAAATGTTTATTTTACTGCACTCTGGGATAAATTCCGAGGTTAATGAGTTTCTGCAGCATGAGGAGTAAAGGTAGCAAACGTACAGAAATTCAGTATTTAAGAAGAAATGCAGATACTAATGTAAAAAATGTTTAAACATAATACTCTGGTAAAAGTTAACAGATAAATACTTTACTCGAGTTAAAGGAAAAAGCACAAGCTCTAAAATTGTGCAACGCTAACTGAGTCTTGTGCTATAATAATGCAACAAAGTAGATGGAAAGGCAAAGTTCATTTCAGTCTAAATTTTAATTCTAATAAATGTACTCGGGTTGAATCAATTATGTAGAACATAAGCTGAGAAAATGAAGAAAAAACCCCAAAAACAAAAGCCCCCCTCTATTTACTGTTGCCTACATTTAGAGAGTGGCTTTGCCTCCACACCTAAACAGGAAGATTAGCAAAGTGAAGCGTTACAGTGGGAGGAAGAACATCTGGTGTTGGGGTGTTGTTCACTGGTCTGAAATCCTGTACCGTTGGCTGGAAGTATTGGCATATTCCATGATGACTAATATGGAGTGATCACTCTGGCCTCCAGTAATCCATTTATAGTGTCTCTTATCCCACCCTGCTAGTCAGCCTCAGGCGGTACTGGTGTCGCCACACCGGACTTTCACCAGGCTTCAGGGTGATGTGGACCGGAGGAAAACACAATGCGCCACATGTCTTTTTCTGCTGCCTTCCACGTGTAGTCAGGATGACCTACCTTATCACAGGACTTACCATCCCTTCACCTTAAAGCTTCTACACTGTCACCATTTCTAACTAAACACTTTCTAGACATCTAAACACTGTAAGCTGTTTTTCACTATAATATTTAACACTTCTAACATCACCATGGAGATCATCTCTTGTTTATGTTTAAAAAGAAACTTTATTTAAAGTGTTGTCCAAAAAAGATAACAGATAACTTTAATCCATGACTGAAATCATCAGAACAAATAATAGTCAAGTACAAATACCTGAAAACTACTTAAGAACAGTAATGATGTATTTGTACTTTTATCAACAATTGGTTAAACTATAAATTCTAAGAAGTTTGGACAAAAGGCAAATTCTCAGTTTTGATGTTCAACAAAAACATTTATTACAGAATTTTTAAACCATGTTTTACAATGAACATGTCACTTCCTTTTTGATGTCATCAGATCAAATCACAGTCACCACACTGTAGAGACTAATTTTCTTTACTTTCCCTCCATGATTTTCTAAGACAAAATAAATGTCTATAAACCGACATTTTTAAATATTAAAAAAAACAAACAAACACCTGCTCTCATTCACTGGAGGGGCCTACAGCTAGTGGGAGGGGTCAGATTTAATTGGCCGTACTGATTGGTCGGTACACTGGAAACGGTAACGCAGGAAGCGAACTCGCGGTTTGATGTGGAAGTCAGCAGGTATCCTCCAGTTCCACATTTTCTGCACCTAAAAGAGAAACCACGATTGAGTGTGAAGTTTCACGTGAGAACAATAAAAACATTCTGAGCACAGACGTTCATTAAAACACTGGCTTGATAGGAAATGGGTCTGAAAACCTGAGAAACCTCCAACATGTGTTGCAAAGCTTCTCTGTAGATAGTTTAATTAACTGAACTATTTTGGATGACTTTTATACCCTCTGGTACGAGTTAAAACGCATAATGAATTGATGTGTGGATTTACACAAGGTTCTGGAGGGATGGCTCTTACACATCCAGTACTGAAGCTGCATGGTTTTCATGATTCTGAAATGAGTTTCTTTTAAATAAAAAATCAGCTTCAGAGTTTGAAACTGTAAAATAAACAGGAACGATCAGACCGCATTGTTCCCTGGACATCTTCAGTGATAGAGAAAATGTATTCAATGAAATGTGGTAAAAATCTGAGTCAAGGGTGTGATGATTACAAACCTTCAGGACCCTGACCAGATGGGTTGTACTGTTCAGTAACTGAACCTGCAGAGAACAAGCGGAACCAAGAAAAGAGAAAGAACAAGCCTTCAGCACCTGATCTCATATCAGATACAAACAGCAATAATCCTTTAACCAAAAAAAAAAACGGGACCCGGAAACCACAGTACACCTTTGAACCAAAAGTCACCAAAACCTGCAATTCCTCTAACATCCACCAGAGGCTTCAGCACTGATCAGGCCCCGTGTTAAAACGTCCAACTTTAGAGCAGAAAGAAACAAGTTTGGTTTCTGTAGTTATTCCCTTCCTATCACCTTCCAAATAGTGTAAGGATGAGCCACACATGCGAAGGACAAAGCACACTTGGAGGCAAGAATTCTCTTCACCCAATTTGCAATTTATTTATTTATTTTTTTACAAAAATACTGATATTAACAACCAAAGAAGAAACTTAACTTACCATTACCCAGGCTTTAAAAGCTTAAGCCCCTCCCCCAGAAAAAGCCATGCAATCATGAATCAGTGATCTGACATATTAGATATTTTTACCCTGTGCATAACAAAAATTTCCTACTTATGACTTCTGAGGCTTCTACACAAAAATCACAAATGTAATCGTTATTCACAACATTAAAAGATCTTGATGCATGCTCAATCATCCAGGAAATTTCAGTCTTATGGTGACTGAAGAAGTTACTTGGAGGAGTGATGAAATGTTTACCCCACTGAAAATGATGAAGATGAACAGTCATAGTCTTTAAACACTATTTTTTGCGTGTGTTTGTTTAATTACTTGGTAAGATCCAAATTCCCCCCTAGTATATAGAATCTTGGGATTTTTCAAGCTGGTGGCAAAGTGAAAAAAGAGCATATGCAAACTTTGCCACGTGACATACAGGCTCTGCCCATCTTTCAGGTATGTGTTCTAAACCTTTTAAACCTGTAAACATCTTTAAGACTTACCAGCCACCTGTGTGTGATCTGTCACAGCTGGAAAAGAACCTGCAAAGGAAAAAAAAACCCCACACACACACACACATTCAATGGGTGGTGACACACCCACAAAGAGGCACTGACTCTGAAACATGAGCTCCATCCCAGACACAAAGGCTAAGCCTCACAACTCAATCTTCTCCTCTGTAAGGTATAGCGTTAGAATGTGAGTTCATTAACAGGGAGCAGCCATGAACCTTGTAACAGACCACATAACACTGATCTACACCTTTCTCAGTGGTGCTACTTTGTTTAATGCTCACACTGAACTACAAACTGACTGATCTGTAAAGTTCTCACCCTTCAGAGGTGACATCGTTGTTTTTTTTGTTTTTTTAAACATCATCAATAAGCAAAGAAATATATGGGCTCAAACCTCCCCCTATAAAACCACGAATAAACACCATAGCCCTGTGAGCTTCGAGTGCTTCACTTAATTGAAGGCTCTGTGTGTTGTCACACAGCCAGGTCCACGTGGTCTACTCGGCTGTGTGATGACCCTTGTGAGTCAGGGCAAGTTGCTGGGGTTGGACTATATTTCTTTTAGGTAGGAATAATAAATAAAACTTACTAGAGTCGAAAAACCTTCCCGTATGATCTGTTGCAACTGAAACACACAGAACACACATCTGACCTCTTGCCTGTCTTGCTCATTAGTTAAGTATATTGAAGGGAGATGGGCATACCTGTATCTGTCCCAGAGAAGTCTGCTGTCATGGTAACCAGATCTGTGTGAGGATGAATGCCTAAAACTGAATCAGACAGGAAAATGTACAGATAGACAGACGTAAACCCAGATGTACAGACGGGCATAAAGGTAGACATAGAGACTGACCTACAGACATGTAGAGACAGACATGCACAAAGATATACAGACAAATGTACAGAAGAGAAACCATAAAGATGGATGTACAGACATGTGTACCTGGGTTATGTGTGTGTGTGACATCAACAGACGCAGTTTGAATCATAATGGATGGAGACTCTGCAACACATGATCATGTGACAGGAAGTGGATAACCCCCCTCCGATACACCAGATTAGGAATCAATGAGCTTCATAGTCATAGCAAGTAGTGTTACCTGTGATGTCATGCCCGAATCCAAGACCTGAAGCTGGAAATAACAGAACACAGAGCTTCATCCATGACAAACACTGTTTACCAGTAAACTGATTTCTTGATCTATTCACCTCACCTGTAATGTTGACGTTAACCCTGGTTACTGACTCTGCACCACCTGGTGAAGTCATCAGCACATTTTCATTTATCACATTATTGCACTGATTATTTAAAAATATATTCCTGATTCCAGAGTAAGAACTGGATAAGGTGACTCAGGTGTGGTTTTGTGTTATTCTACTGTACACCATGGCCGTTATCCTGTAGTCCCATAACTTAAAATGTGGGGCTGTTTTTGTAAGAAGTGTTCAAGCCAATTAAAAGGCTTCATGTTGAGGAGTATAACACCCTGGCCTGTTGACATAAAAGTTACAGACGCCAGACTTTTAGCTTCTTTTATCTCATATTTAACAGTTTACTAGTCTAATGATGAAAGAATGGAGACACTGAATTCCAATATATAATCTTTTATAAAATAATTAGCTTCATTAGACTATACCTGTGAGGTCAGTATAAAGATCACTGAAGGAAAGAAGTTTTTCTGTCTCTGCTGCAGAAAGAAAAACAGCAGAGTTAAACCGCAGAAACAAATGTTGGAGATGAAGGTGGTGTGAGGAGTATCTAACTGCATTCAGGGGGTGATTTGTGCCAGGAATCAATATTTTTATAGACGTGAACTAAAATGAATAATAGGTGAACGATTACCTCCGTTTGTATCTGTCAATAGGACCTGTCGACCGTTTCCTAAACAACACAAAATCAGAAAAATCAGAAAATCAGACAAAAGATTAATAGTTGAATAGTTTTTTATATGCAATAAATTTAAGAGCACAAAGCTCTGAGGAATTACCATCAATACCAGCTGAATCAGCTGCATCTGGGAGGACAAATACAGCGTCAATATGAAATATGTTTAACAGATAACAAAGGATCGGAAACAAAAGGGACTATTGTTGAAAAACTGATGGGTTTTTTTTTAGTTCAGATGGCAGAGAATTTTTTTTTTTTTTAAATATAAGTTTAGAAATGAAGAAACAACATTAAAAAGTCTACAATGGAGCTCACCTTTCTGGTCTCTGAGAGCTTCAATGTGTGCCGAGGATGAAGACACTGCCCCTGAAGAGGAAAAATATGCTTTTTTACTTTTCTTAATAAGAGATAAAGGTAAACTTCAGAGTAAAAGTTAATCTGGTTTTCAGACTAAAAGTCTTTCCTCTCACAACCTGCAGAGTGGGAGGAGCCAGAGACAGAGCTGGGTAGTGATTGGTCAGGCCCTGAACTCAGGAAGGTTTGATCTGGTCCTGGCTGATCAATGGTGGTGTCAGAATGATGAACAAGATCTTCAATACCAGGAAACAGGAAGTAGGAAAGATTAACAAGCAAGAGAAGGAAACAGCAGAGATACAAACACAGATGCTTTGTTTGAACTGCCACTAGCAGCTACATAATGCTTTTGGCTGCAGGTGAGACAGCCATAACTAAAGCTTTTGAAACAATGATTGGAAAGATTTTTGGTGCCTCGGTGTAAAAACCTTTAGGGTTTATTTGTGTTTCTGATTCACTGGATAGCAGACGAGTGTACAGTTCAAGAACATCATGTGAGATGTTTGGATGACATAAGTGGGGGTGGAGTCTGCACTCACCTGCAGGTGAGTTCAGACTGTTCTGATCTGCATGTGGAGTTACTGTCACACCTAAACCGAAAGGAAAACATCAACCAGCGTGATTTGTTCAATTTCAGACGTTACTAAATGAAGCGGAAGTCATACCTGAAGACTCCAGGTGAGTGGATGCTATCACGTTACCTGTGATAATTTGGCAACAAAAAGCAAAACAATAACTGACTCCAAAATCAAACAATCAAAAAAGGAAAAACAAACAACAACAAAAACCCCCAAATCACATCAGAGCCCCTTTTCCCAGCTGTAGTAGTCATGGTTAAGTTCACTAATCAAAGCATCACTTTCAGAAAAAAAATCAAACCTGGGATGTTAACGTGGCCACCTGGACTCGAAGCATCACCACCTAAAAACACACAAACATTGCACTACAATAAAATATAGAATTTGTTTATTGTGTTTCTTCCTGGCTCAAACACCTGACAGGTATACTACAAAGCGGCATTAATGGCTTTGTATCTGTGTCTTATCACCTGGTCGGGAAAATGTTGTATTCAGAGTTTTGGTTTGAATCAACCATGTTTTCACTGATTTATTTTTTAAATTGTTTCCAGCATGGTTTTGGTGTGATACTCCTGTGTGCTGTGGGAATGTGTTTTATATATGTGGTAAATCATACCATAATCACCAAGCAGTGCACCACATTCTCACAGGAATGTGGATATCTTCGTGTGATCTTCTTGGAAAATGCCTAAATGTTGTTTTACTTAATTACGATCTCCTGCTGAGTCTCCTCCACAGTGCTGCTAACACAGAACACACACACCACGAACACCAGTTCAACCAATCACCTTCATTCACTCTGATCTGATTTTCATGCCTTCTTCATTAGGCTGTGGGACAGGAAGCTTTAATAGATCCAGTTTAAAGTCTCACGACTAATGTGCAGCTGTCACCTAGATGTAGAAATGTCACACAGTGGAAATTTGTATTTTTTTTTTTTATAATTGGTCTTAGTCTGATTGTTATTTTTGTTCTTTTAATCCATTGTGGATGTTGGATAGTAGCTAATAGCAGGTGCCTGTTGAGGCATGGGTGTGCCCTGAGGTGGCCTGTCAGCTGGGGAAAAGACCTGTTTAAAGAAAGTTTGCTGAAAAAGGGGAGGGCCAGATATGACATGGCTGTTAGCCAGATCAGATTCCCGGACAATGGTTCTGGCCAGTATCTGTCTGCTTACAGGGCGATGCAGCGAGAGAGAGACTCGAGTGCAGAGTGCAAGCTTGTGATGTGGCGAGCCCGGTGGAAGGACAAGATGGAGAAGGGAGGTTTCTCCTTGTTCTCCTGGGACTAAAGATAAAGATAAAATTTGTACACATAAGGAACATTCGTACTGGGTTGTAGGACAAATGTGTCGGGGAACCGTGTGGGATTTTAGTGTACAAAGAACATTTTATTGTATAAGTTTTAAGAATTGTGTTTATCTGTTCCTGGGGGATTTTAGGGTACTGACAACATTTCAGTGCATACGTGTTTTAGAATTTTCTTTTTATTCCTGCTTTCCACCTCCGGGGAATTTTACTGGTTAGACATGTAGTCTCTGGGCCCTGGGTTTCTGATCCCCTGTAAGACATTTTGGCGCACCAGCTTTAGTGTCTACAGAAATAAACAGCAGCAGTGAACACACTTATAGGTAAAACTTAAAATTGTAATAAAATATTTTGCTGCCATACATCACCATCTTGCTCTACGTGATATTTTTAAGTTCTTTGTAGACCTTTAATCATCATTTTATCATCATCATCTAATGATGTGTCACTCACAAGGGACCATGACCTGTGAACTAACCCTTTTTGTGTGAGTGCACTCAGAGCCTGAAGCAGAGAGCCTGGCCTAACAAAGAAGACTGATAACCTGATAACCATTATCTCTAGGGCGATCGTGGCTCAAAGAGTTGGCAGTTCGTCTTCTAATCGGAAAGTTGCCGGTTCGAGCCCCAGCTCCGACAGTCTCGGTCGTTGTGTCCTTGGGCAAGACCCTTCACCCGCTGCCTACTGGTGGTGGTCAGAAGGCCCGGTGGCGCCAGTGTCCGGCAGCCTCGCCTCTGTCAGTGCGCTCCAGGGCAGCTGTGGCTACAATGTAGCTTGCCATCACCTGTGTGTGAATGGGTGGATGACTGAAATGTAAAGCGCTTTGGGGTTCTTAGGGACTAGTAAAGCGCTATATAAATACAGACCATTTATCTCTGACTGGGGTTTTAGGTTTTATTGAGCCAGCTAATGCAGAGAAACCTTGCTTGTGTGGAAATTATCTACATCTCTCCATTCTGGTGCGATATCTGTGAGCCACAGCTGGAGCAGGTCCAGAAGAGTCGGTGTGTAGCTGGAATGACCTCAGATTTTATCATCAAATCAAGCTTCAGATTTAAGAAAATTATTGATTTGTTAAATGAGAGCAGGTGAACTTACCCATCAGGCCAAACAGGAAGTCATGGCCAGATGGCTCGATGGATCCTAAAGGAGAAAAAGTCAATATCAACCAATGAGGAATTCCTCGTGAAAACCACAGAAAGTGTCTTTGCTTTTGTAGCACTTAAACATCTGACTTGGAGCTGATGAACAAAAAGTGATGTCACAGACACCTCACCTGGACACTCACCTGTAAAACCCAGGTGAGAAGCTTCACCCTGAGAGAATCCCACAGCATCTAGAAGAAAGAGAAGTTGAACCGAATGTCTCTGAGCTTCTTAAAAAAATAGGTTTCACCTGTCTCCCTTGTAGCCCCTCTCCATACCGCAGTACCTGTCTGACTGTCAACTCTACCCCCTCCTCCTCCATTCAGGAGCTTCTGTCCGTTACCTGGACAAAAACAAAGAATTGATCATTTTTGATCAGATTAAAAGGTCTTCAACTCATTCATATTTCAGATCAGATCTGATCAGATATACTTTATTAATCCCGAAGGAAATTATGGGTTACAGCAGGCAGCATGCTAGTTGGCGCATGCGCACTTACAAAGGAACCTTCCGACCAAACACACACAGACATCAC
>VUQR01031283.1:0-10410 GCA_015108515.1 Hemichromis elongatus | reverse complement strand
CCAACGGATTTACTTTACCAAGTGGTCCATCCTGGCCTTGCCGTATTGGACCATTTGATTGACCTTTGTTTTTATTGTTTATTTTATTTTCAGTTGTTACATACGGGACAGACATGACGGGGGAAAGAAAAGGGAGCAAGAAAGAGAGAGAGGGAAAGAAAAACAGTGGGGAAGAGAAAAGGTGACAAAAGGGCACGAAGGAAAATACGAAAAAAAAAATAGGGGGGCAAAGAATACATATACATATATACATCAGTCACCTGGATCACCTGTTAAGAGAGAGAGAGAAAAAAAAAGGAGCAATATACTAAGCAACATCATCACGAGAGTCTATGTATATATAACAGTAAATACTAATTATTGAATCTTATTGTACAGCACGCAAGATCGACAGTGCATAGTGTGCTTTGAGGTAGCAGCCAAAAAGGGTGTAGTTCGTATCTGTGAGCACCCGTGTGTACGCCTGTGAGCATGTTGCACCGATGTCATTATCATGGACAGCAAGGCTAATCCTGCATTGAATCTCGATGCGTTGCAAATAAAACCACATGCTGGTCGCAGCTTCTGTCCCTACACCGACAACCAGCACCAGCGTCGCTCCCCGGGGCTAAATATTGGACGTCGATGTTCCCAAGCAGAATGTGTTTAGAGCATTATTTCGAGGTTTCTCTGTGCAATAACAGGAAACCGTCTACGTGCAATAAAGAAAATAGATTGACAAAATATTAGTTTAAAGTGTGGATTTTTAGTTTTTATTGTTCCCATATTTATTTACGTTTACTAAAAAGCTTTTCAGATGTAGCAAAATAAAGGAAGTAAAGATAAGTACCTTCGTTTCTCTTCCAATAGGAAGGATCACAACCCTAAATGTTTATTGACATAAAGCAACAGCTGGGACCGAGGCTGCGGTTTCACAACAGCTCAGGCCTGCCAGCAGCGTCGGACACAGAAACTACACGACGTGTGGAGCAATCAGGCACTTATTAATACAGGAGAAGAAGGGGAGTGGATCCAAGGTTCATACGAGCTTTTCTTTCCTATTATAGGAAACACCCCTTTTAAATCTGCCAAACATTTCCCCTGAAACATGACCATAACCAGCTGTGAGGTCACCAAGGTGACAACAATAGTGAAGAATAACACTAAAGAATAATTCTGTGGTGTGTAGTTTTATTCCAGATATCTGAGGATTGGACAGTCAGAGACTGAGCAGCGCCTCACACTCATTGCGTCCCCTATAGCGCCTCCTGCAGGTGGTGGATCTGCAGGACGGCGGGCTCATATTCCACGAAAGGTGGGGCAGGGAGAGGGCATTAAAGCGAAATGATCAATTTTACTAGTCGATCCAAATCCTCATGCCACGAGCTGTGGTCACAGGCTTTCGGTAGTGACAAAAAGAATGAGACTGAGGATAGTAGCAGCAGAAATGAGCTTTATTTGATTTATTTGAAATTTAGTAATGACATCACTATTAAAATGAAATCGTTACTTATATAACAAAGGTTATACCCTAACCCTATAACTTTTTTTAACCCCACACATCTACCATAATTCTAGACACATGGTAAATGGCCTGTATTTGTACAGCGCTTTACACTACATTCATCCACCCATTCACACACTGGTGATGGCAAGCTACATTGTAGCCACTGACAGAGGCGAGGCTGCCGGATACTGGTGCCAACGGGCCCTCTGACCACCACCAGTAGGCAGCGAGTGAAGTGTCTTGCCCAAGGACACAATGACCGAGACTGTCGCAGCCAGGGCTCGAACTGGCAACCTTCCGATTACAAGACAAACTGCCAACTCTTTGAGCCATGATGACCTGAACAGGTGCTACACCTTTAACCAGGCTTTAGAAATGAGTGAGGTCCAGAACTTTTACTCTTAATGTCTCATATTAGCGGCCTGCCTGAAAACGTGTTAAAGTCATCACAGACATCAAGTGAGACATTTATGTTGGACCATCTTTAAACAGAGATGACAGCCTGTACTGATTCCCTAATTGTGCCATTTTGTAAAAGCCACTGCTGCCTCATTTAATTGCTGTTTTTGGCATGCCAAGTGATGTCGATACAGAAACAGGTCTCAGTCCCAACTCATCACATATAGACACTTAAAAAAAACCCATTGGCATCACGTTTAAACACTTGACAAGCATTTCTTTTGAACATCCAGGGTTACTCTTAAAAAGAGATTTTAACCAAAACAATCATTAAGGATGGGAAGATGAGGAGCTACAAGTTAAATTACTCTCAATTATAATGTGAGCAACTGAAGTTAAACCAATTGAAGCAAAGGAGCTGCCGAGCTGCCGACTTTGTTTTTCTTCACATGCAGATGTGACCAATCAGACCACTGCAACAAGTGCACTCTTAGTAGAAAACACGTACCAGTACATAATAAATTCAGATGTGGAAAGGATAAAATAACACTAGTTTACCTCAGACACACAGCTAGACACTGGATCTATCGGCTTTCTGAAAATATTTCTCTGCCTTCATCAGAAATGGTCCCAAATAGCCGTCATACAGCTTCAACCACTGGATCAAATCATGAAAGTGTTGCTGTTGCTGCCATATCTTTGGAATTGGATGAACCCAGAACCTCGATTTCTTTATTTTCTAGTTTAGAAACATGAGGACCAGCTTGGATTGCTTGGATGCCAATTCAAGTTTTTTTTGTAGTGTATTTTTCTAGGAAAAGCTTCTGCTAAATCGCCCGTTTGGTGTGTATATACATTAGAATATAAATGTGTGTACAAAAAAGGCACTTGGTCTTAAGGTTTCAACTTGTTACCTATTATGGTAATGTCATAGGCCTAACTGAGCATAGGCCTAACTATGTCATGTCAAACAATGCACTAACTTCCTGTGAGGATGCTAAATGAAGAGTGCAGACAGATCAACGTTCAGTGGAGTTTTTGAGAATAAAAAAACGAAACCAAGTGGTAGAGATGGTTGAGTTGGGTTAAGTCCAGTACCTGTTACAGACAGATATGGGGATTTAAATGTCTTTACCAAATCCTTAACCACAACATTAAAAGGGGAACGTTATTGTTTCGATGCTACTTAATAATTTAACCTGATTCATTTCTGGGTAGATTTGTGGAATTGCATGAAGGACTGTGTGCCAGAACAAGCTGATGAAAAATGACTTTACTCATACTGCTGTACCAGAAGACTTTTATATTTTATACTTTTATATTTTCAGGCAGACATTTTTATAAATGGATAAAACTGTATGTCTGACCTTGCAGTTTCACAATTCACCAGATGATTGTTGTTTTCTCTCTCTCTGTTCAAACTTCTACAAAGGCTGATGCAAGTAAATAGCAAGCTTGAGCACAGGTTTCCACGACAGTAACTGCCCTTTGTTGTGCAAACTAGTGCAACATGACGAAAATCACAGGTTCACACTTTAAGAAATGTATTATTGTTTTAATTTTTTATAAAGAAATCCAGACAGCATAGACACAAAACAAGGATAAAGGATAGAAGGATGTAGAGGACGAGTTGGTAGGAAAACAGGGAAGAAATAATCCTTTTTTTTTTTCATCAAATCAAACAAAAAAGGCAACTCTCCGTGTTAATGAGCTCAATCACTCTTCCCAAAAGCTTCAATAATTCATTTTCTCGCAGATCGTCAGACATTCATAATGAATAACATCCACCGTGAATTATTTACAAAGTCATCCTTCGTGGCACAACTACTGGCTGACACTAAGTCATCCAGTGTGTCTGACGGGATGGTGCGCGCACATGTATGTGAGAGGGTGTGTGTCTGAATCGCATTCTGACATTTGGCTCCATAATGGTCTCGCAGCTGAGAAGTAGTAGTGACATCCAGTTTGAAGCAGAGCGGCACAAAAGCTCTAATTGGAGCAGTAAGCGTGTGCTTCCAGCTCCCCCATCAGCACAAAGCAGGGACATACATAGCGAAAACAACTCTCTCACCAACAGAAGAACAATTTCTGCAGTTTCTGTATACTGTACTTATAAGTGATACTGATTTTTTTTTTGTAAAAAGTGTGCTCAATAATTAATCTTTTTTACTTTAATGTTACGTCATCATCTAGGAAACGCTGGCGGCAGCTGAAAACCAGAATATTTACCATTCTGTAAACTTTGCCCAGACAGACTGAGTCAATAAATTCACCCGTCATAGCTTCGTGTTCTCAGTTCTGGGGCAGAAAAACCCGAATTTAGCGGCCATGGCTTTAAAGGCAACACTGGCTTGGCTTTGCTCGCTTGCAGGTAAACTCACATTTACATCTGCTTATCCTCATGTGAGATCACAGGCAGAGTGTACGTGAGGAATACAAAAATGCAGCTAAAAGAAGATAAAATGCAGGAAAGCTGAATATTCCACCGGGTTTTAATTTATGTTTGTTTGCTTGGTCGCAGCCTTGTCCTCCTGTGCAGCTCATGAAACTACGCCGCTCAACTGCAGCTCACAGGCTGAACTCTGGGAACGTTTGTCAGCTGATCTCAATGCAAGTTATTAATGTTTATTTCCACATACACGCATGTGAATATAACTCACAATACTTACTTACTTAAAATTAAATGACAGTAAGGACAGGAAACAAAAATACATAACATTATTCTCCATTTGCTTTCCACATAAACCGAATTGTCAGGTAGAAACAAAATAATTGCGATTGGTATTAACCAATAGGTGGCAGTAAAGTGCGGCGAAAACCCACCATCTTCTTGGAGTGCACAGCAGACAGCTGCACTGGAGCTCTACATGAGGAATCTGACGGATACTCTGCACAAACACCAGCTGAAAGGTAGGAGGATGAGCCGGCGACATGTGCGACTGTTTGTGCTCTTTCTGCATTTCACTTCAGTTCTGTGAGAACCACTTTAAGTGTTAGGCTTTGGTTGCTGTTGAAACATAAATGTAAAATCATTAATGTTTAAAAATACAGGCTGATATGAATATGATATGTAACCTAACGACTGATGTTTACAGTCTATATTTCCATATTTGTTCTTGTGCATGTTGGACCATAAAGAAGCCAGCTCTCTCAAAAATGTGGGATTCTGTTTCAGTTAAACAACCTGCTGCTACACACGAAGAAGTTATTGATCAGGGTTTTAGCAGTATGAGTAGAAACACTGACTGGTGCTGCAGATCTGAAGACCTCAGGTTTGCTGAAATTCTCAGATGTGACCATTTCTTAAGAGTCCACTGAAAGTATTTCACCCTTTCTCTAAATTAGTGAAAGATTTATTTAAAAGATGACTAAAGTATATTTTTATGTATTTAGTGTTTAACTGGGATGAGGGTGAACCAGTGTCAAAAATACATCATAAATACATTTTTAGCCATCTTAAAATAATTATAAGTCAGCTGTCAAGCAAAAAAAAGCACTAAGTACGACCATAAAGTTTAATAGATTCACAAATCAAATACATAAATATGATTTTTTTTTTCCTGCATAGAATAAATATTGGTGCTCAGCAATCACATATTGGCCTTCTCGCAAAGGAGAACCTCCAGGACTCGAATGTCAATTTTCAACCTTTTTAATGTGGTTTCATTCACTCAGGCATAAAATGTATTTTTGTATATTTAAGGGCCATTAATAAGAAAAAAACCCCCAAAAAAACAAGTCTCTTCCCAAAAGCCCATTTCGAGGCGTGAAAGTTCTTGAATATATTCATTAAAAACAAGTCACACTAATAAAGTACCACAGAACAAAAAGCAGAATGCCATTAACAACTAGATGACGGATATTTACTTCCTAATGTACGTTTTATTAAATCGATTAAAATCATCCCCCCCAATTGAAATTTATGTTTATCCAGATGAGGATTTCTGTGAGGGTCACATTAGAGCTCCCGCTGGACCCTCCTCGTGCTACTGAGTCTGAACCATCAGTGGAAACCACATCAAGAGGCTGCTTGTGTTCGGGTTTGTAGTTGAGTTTAAGGCTTTTATAGCCGTCCCAGCTGCTGAAGGATGAGATGTGGGACGCACCATCAGTAGTCTGCTGCAAGGCTGACACAAAATATGCTAGACCGTAATAACATCAGAGGCACAGTGGATGTTGACATTGATTGTTAGGGTATAGCTTCAGATTTGTTGCTCTCTGTGATTAATGTTTAAATACTATTGTGCACCTGTTAAAGGTGCTTATGGAATTTTAGGGAGTAGGCAAAGCCGTCCGCTTTATGATGTACATGATATGACACCTGTGTGCGGTGTACTTTTGCCAGGTATAAACTACTATATCAGTTTATGTTAGTCAGAGTAGAGATATATGATACATCTGATGTAGCCTTTAAAATACACGATTCTGCATCACTAATACAAACCCACTGTACGCTTTTATTATAGAAATCAAACTTCATTAAAAAGAAAAATGTGATCTAATACTAATTGATGTTTTGAGTTGGAGGTCATTTTTACCCAACCAGTGTTTAAGGAGGGCTCTAGAGTCCCAGAAAATGATCCCATTCCTCTAGGAATACCTAATGAAGTGGAATCACTGGCAAACGACTGGCTGGTTTGGAAGCTTTATTAAAATGAACCGTAGTCTGCGATTCACAGAAGGACCCTTGAAGGTAGTAATTGCCAAGTGGCTTTTCGTGTCACCCTTAACTCTACTGAAGAACACGTTCCCTCTGCAAACAACTGGAGATCCAATTTAAGGTTGCTCTCTCTGTTTGTGAACAGAAGCTCTGGTATAATGCACAACTAAAGAAACAGGAAAAACAGAAAAAAAATGACTTCTAATTCATAAATGTTTATGATGAATTGATTTACAGAATGCCAAGGATCCGAGCCAACACAATGCAAAGAAGCGGAAGTGCCAAAAAACGGGGGGCTGGCTTGTGCCACTGTTACCAACAAACGCTACTGCAAACCCATGTGCAACTATGCAAGTGGTGCACACGCGTATCAGCATCTGTCATACATTTTTCAGTTTTTCATATGATTCATATAATGGAAAGCGGGATGAGTAATACGAGTCTTTTTTTCACAGGGTTATGATTTTGCTTTTCTTAGAAAAAGACGTGTTTTTGATGAATGTAGTGGGCAAACAGGATATCAGTGGCAGAGCCAGTACGTAGGAGGAAACAAGCTGGCGGAGTGCATCGGTAAGGCAGCAGTTTATTTATCTCTTATTACTATGAATCTGCAGCTGAGGTCAAATCAGGGAGTCGTTCCCAACGATTCAGTCATATCCAAATATGCTTTTAATTTTCTCTGCAAAGTTCTGTTTCGTTGCATTTTATTAAGTTAAAGTATAATCTTAGTGGCCTTAAACAGAGAATTTAAGTACCAGAAATGTATGTAGATTTAAAGATATGTAGTTGAACTTATCTCTTGCTCTTGCGTTCTAGAAGCATCTATTCAAGTCTCAGGAGCAACAACTGCATATTTTCCAAGAGATCAGGACTGTATAAGAACCAAGAGCAGCAGTCAAATGCAGAATCGCATCCTTGAAGATTTTACTACTGAGCTGAAGGGTAAAGGCATACAAGGAGAGCTGAAGTATGCCTGCCTTGTATGTGGCTGAGCACGATCGAGAACCGTGTCACGAAAAACGGGGTCTGAAAGGACCTCCTGCTGCAGGAAGAAAATTTTAATAAATACTTGAACATGGAACGTTTTTTTTTCTGCCATTTGTGCACACGGACGTCAATATTTGTTTGCACAGTTTCACACTTCACAGGCCTTACATTTTCACAGTGTCTCAAAGTTATGACAGTTATTTTCACAACACTTGTGCACACTGGCAGAGGTCATGTATCCAAACAATTTAATACTAATATTATGTTGGTCCCTCCATGCTGTCAGCTTAAAGGAACAGTTCAATTCATTATAAATACAGTACCTCAAGGTGCTTTATATTGCAAAGACCCTGCAATAACACAGAGAAACCCCAACCATCTGAAGACCCCCTGCATGCAAGCACTTGATGACAGTAGGAAGAAACTTCCGGCTCAGGGAGCGACAGCCATGAAGGGAGAAAGGCAGGGCAAAAAACACACTGTGTAAACAAGACAGAGATTAACAATGACTAATGATTAAAAGCAAAGGGTGAAATATAAGTGAAGAAGTGCGTCATGGGAAGCTCCCAAAAGTCTAGGCCTATTGCAGTTTAACGAAAGGAGGGTTCGGGTCACTTGAGCCAGTCTTAACTACATACTTTATCAAAAAGGCAAATTTTAAGCCTAATCTAAAAAGTACAGTGTGTTTGTCTCCAAACTGGGAGCTGGATCTGCAGAAGGTGAACCTCTGTCTTAATTCTAGAGCAACAGGCTGCAGACACACTATGCAATTTGAGTTCTCACATATTTCTCTCACAACCAGTATTAAGGTTTTCAGCTATATGTGTCAAAACTGCTCTTATTGAGATTACACCATCATTGACCTCTAATCGACTATTACTCCCTTCTCTGGTTCAAAATGTGTCCTCACAGGGACACCTTTTGGTAATGTAGCTACTACATATTTTACAAACCTGCCTGTGTTACTCTGGTGCAGTGGATCCCAAAGTGGGGGGCGTCCCCTAGGCCCTAGAGGATGGTGCGTCCCCTAGAGGATTACTATTCCTATAAAAAGTAATTTATACTTTCAGACAGAGTATACTGGTTGTTACCTTTGCAATTGGAACTATATTGAAGACAAGCTTTTTAAGTACCCTCCAGAATCCATCTTGTCTTCATCTTTGGTGGAAAATAAGGTGAACCTAAACAAAGCAAATGTATCTGCATCGATGCAGCTGTTTAAATATTAATGAATGAAGGGCTGCATTCCTTCCATTTACATTAACAGAAGCAAATAAATGTCTTACTGTCATCTTCACTGTTTTCCATCTGACTTCATTTGACTAACAGACACTCAATATTCATGTGCTTATGATATGCGATAGATATTGATGCAGATATTGATGAGAGCAGCCATTAAAATGAGGTTAACCACCCTGCCAAACGGACTGCTTTGTCTGCTCTTCTGCCTCCTCACAGTTTTTGCAGACACATCCAGATGTAGCTCACTGGGGTCGAGGTTAAAAAGTCAAAATGAGATTGCAGGATCTCATTAGGTAGCCATTGACATTCCACATCATTCCACTAGGAGTCACTTTAATCAGAGAGAAAATGACCCACAGCATGACCCCGTGGTGTAGGCAGACACACCGTCTAATTATCAATTAAGGAAAAAACTGTCTGTGGGCTGAATGATTAAGAGTGGTAAGTTGTAATTGCACTGAGCTTCCATTGGGTGGCAACAGCCTAAATATCTCATCTTAAGCTTCTGTTTTCTGGTTGGTAATTCAATCATTGAAAATTTTATTTACCCATGTAGTCCAAATTTATCATCAGTTCATTCAATTTCATTCATATGGCGACAAATCACAACAACGGTCGCCTTACGGCGCTTCATATTGTAAAGTAGACCCTACAATAATACATGCAATAAGTATAATCAGCAAGTATAACTCCCAGCTAAAAATGAAAGAACATGGCAACCTTGATCAAAGCCCTAACCCTAAGCTTATCCGATATCTCTGTGATGAACAGATCTTGTCTGTGGACGCTTATTATGACTGTGACCTTACTGTTTGACCAGTGATGAGTGGCTGTCCTCCGTAACAATCTTATAGCTAATCGGGAGCAAACTGCAGCCAGGATTTTATTTTATTTTTTTTTTTAATAAATAAATGTATTTGTTTCAGTCTGGTGGTAATGGGGTAAAGATCTCACCAAGCCAAAGGGTGGCATTACAGGTGCTGGTCATAAAATTAGAATATCATGAAAAAGTTGATTTATTTCAGTAATTCCATTCAAAAAGTGAAACTTGTACATTATATTCATTCATTACACGCAGACTGATATATTTCAAATGTTCATTTCTTTTAATTTTGATGATTATAATTGAAAACTAATGAAAATTCCAAATTCAGTATCTCAGAAAATTAGAATATTAATTAAGACCAATGTAATAAAAGGACTTTTAGAAGTGTTGGCCAACTGAAAAGTAGGAGCATGTACAGTACAGCACTCAATATTTAGCTGGGGCTCCTTTGCCCTGGATTACTGCAGCAATGCGGCGTGGCATGGAGTCGATCGGTCTGTGACACTGCACAGGTGTTATGAGAGCCCATGTGGCTCTGATAGTGGCCTTCAGCTCTTCTGAATTGTTGGGTCTGGCGTGTTGCATCTTCCTCTTCAAAATACCCCATAGATTTTCTATGGGGCTAAGGTCAGGCGAGTTTGCTGGCTAATCAAGGACAAAGATACCATGGTCCTTAAACCAGGTACTGGTAGCTTTGGCACTGTGTGCAGTCGCCAAGTCCTGTTGGAAAATGAAATCTGCATCTCCATAAAGTTGGTCAGCAGCAGGAAGCATGAAGTGCTCTAAAACGTCTTGGTTGACGGCTGCGTT
>VUQR01031282.1:0-12286 GCA_015108515.1 Hemichromis elongatus | reverse complement strand
AAAAGATGCACATTCTCTGTCATATAGGCAGGGAGAGTGTTTTCTTGCTTGGAATTGCATACATAGGATTCACTGCATGAATAAACTTTCTGAATCCTTTATTGTCCGCAACTGAAAATAGTTGTGGATGATTACCATACCTTTCTAATGTGATGATGTTGTCTCTCTCTTTCCCTCCCGCTCTGTTCCTGTGCTACTGCGTGTAACTACCGCCCCTCCCCCCTCTGCTCAGCGCAAGCACAAGGCTCACGCCCAGAGTGAAGCAAAAAAAAAGTGCGAGAGAGAGAGGGCGAGAGAAAAAAAAAAAAAAAAAAAAACGGCTCCCAAGAAGGAGTCGGCTCACGTCGTTCACTTCAAAGACCCGGCTCTAAGAGCCGTTTCGTTCGCAACCGACACATCACTATAACCCTTATGAGGTAATTGCCAACATTTGTATGTTGCCTGTTCCATTCATGTCTCTGTATTTGTTTTGATTATTATTTTGGTTTGTGCCACTAGCTACTCATTTACTTGTCTTGCTTGATTGGTGTCATTTCTTTGTTTTTAAGCCTCTATCATTTATTTCTCTTTGCTTTTTTTCCCCTAAAATTGCAATTTTGTGTTTCTGTCTTCACTTTTCTTTGTTTTAGGGATTTTTTTTCCTTTCTGATTTTTTCTTCATTTCTTTGTGGTCACTTTTTAGCTAGGGCACTGAAAATTTTAAAAAAAATAGTAAGTGATCTGGTGGGGATGGGGATCTGTGTAAAATTCACCTTGTCTTAAGGTCTCTTTTAATTTAAAAAGAATATTGAACTATTTTTATGCATGCTTTTTTATTATCTCAAGAACTTTAACTGACTAGCTTATTTTAAAATTAGTGAATTCAATGCGTAAAATCAGATAATTGTTTCTCAAAATAATATTTATCTGTATTTAAATAACTATAAAGAAGAGATTGTCAAATCAGTTGAAATGACAGGGAAAAGAAGTTGTTGAAGTCTTCTGTTAATACGTTGCTGTTGTCGGGGTTGGGGTCCCTAGCCTTTGTACTTGGTGAATAATCATTTGGATGAAAGCTTCTTAAACTGCAGCATTCAGTCTTCTTCTGTTTTTCTCTTGTTTTACTCTGGCGTCTCCTGCAGGATAAAGGTTCAAACTGTAGGTGCATTTTCTTCACCATCCGGGAAGCTTTGCTCTTTTCTGGGGGGAAGTGGGGGGTGGGCGCTAAGTCAACACACAGATAATGGAACTGAATTGCAGTCAAAATCAATGCATGGGCTTCTTAAGATTGTTTTCAGCAGACAATGTTATGTCTCATCAGACTCTTCTTTAAATGCACTTTAGCTTCCTGGCAGTTTCTTTCTTTCATTTCATACAAAGTAGTAAAAAGGTTTTAAATCTTAATCTCTGCCTCACCACAATTTGATCAGTTCTACATCATGTCCTGACCCTGTGAAGTGTGGTAATGAAAGATTCTAAATACTCTAAAAATAAAATTTATTGATCTTAAATTCAGTAGTAAAATTAATAATGCCAAACCACAATCAGCTGTGCTTAAAATGAAGAGTTCTGAATACGTTTTATTAAAGCCAGTATATAAAACTTAAGAACATATGTAATGTACACAGAGGCCACTGGAGGTCGCTGCAACATCACTTTCATTTCATTGTCGCCCATAAGTGACTTTCAGTTCTCTTGTCAGATTAGTAATTCTGTGATTTTAGTAGTTTCTATTCAGACATTTATTTATTTACAACAAATATATTTAGTTAATTCCTAAGAATTAGAGATGTCTCAAATTGTCTATGATGCCACATTAGCCCAGTGGGCACAGAAGCCCCAACCACTTGCTGTTCTAACCTTGTTTTCAAATGGTGAACAATGAGAACAAAGTTCATTTAAAGGGAGATTCCAGTTAAAGAAGTAGAAGATAAAACAGTTTGTTTTAGACTGAGGGGCTACACCTAAGTCCTAATACATTATAAATATGAAGGACTATTCGGAACTGTGACTCATGCTACTCTAGTAGAGTACAAGAATAAAAATACCGAGATGGATATGAACATCATAGATCTCCATGAAAGGTAAGGTAAGGTAAGGTTGTTGGCTAAAAAATAATCTGAAGCATTTCCAGGATGAACTAAAATGCTATAGTTAGCCAGCTATGGCTTGCTGATATGCTCACATGACACCACTTTTTACAAGATGGGACAGACCAGGAGAGCAGAAAGGTCAGGGCGTGTTCCACCCAAGCACATCCTAATGCTCTTATCCTTACATATCCTCATACACCATATCCAGTCTGCACCACTCACAGCATCCTCTCACTGGACCACCTGCATCAGGTGAAGGCGGGGTCCCCCCAACGAGCCATGGTTTCTATGCTGCAGCAGTATCTGGTGGTTATAGTCACATCATGATATCCACGTGCTGTAGAGTTAAAAGATAAATGGGGATATAAATAAGCGTGAAATAATCATAACTTCTTCTAAATTAAGGTATTTTGCTTATTGCATTTAACTGAAAGTGCAAAGATGCCGTCAGATACTGACAGATACAGACACTGACTCATTTTAACCCCTGAATATAATAGCTGACTGTGACCTTGAAAGTGTCATCATTACCAGATAATCAGTGTTCTAAAAATAGCCAAATTAGAAGTAACTGAAACTGGTCTTAATTACCATTTGTGCACATCAGCTCAGTCTCAGGAGAGTCTTCAAAAATCCAGATTCACAGTAACTTATCCTATAAAATAAACGACTTTGTTCTGAGATGTGCTGCTTAAAACTGCTTCTACAAAGCATCAGTGTACATCCACTGAGCTCATTCTCCCAGTTCCTGTAGAGCTTTATATATTCATTAGTTTTTTATACATGGAGCTTGATATCATCCATCCACTGATAAATACAATAAGATACCCAGAAACTCCACATCTGTATCCTCTGTGCAACATGGATGCTAAACAATTAGATTCTTGTGTTTAAAAAATGGAAACATTTTAAAGTTAGACTTAAAATCCAGGACTGATGTCCTCATAAGACATCCCTAAATAAATTAAATGTCTTCTTCATCTCAGTGACTTTTCTCTGCGTAACCTCTTCATCACCACTCTTTTTGTTGTCTCTTCTTTTTTAATTTCTTTTCTCTTTATACTTCCTGCCTGATCACAGCCCTCAGCAGCTTTCTGCATCCTGTCTTTCTCTCTGTCTCTTGTTTCTTCTCTCCATCTTCTCCCCATGTCCCATTATGACACAGATGACAGTATGAGTGCTCCCTGTGTCATTAAGGGAAAGAATTAAAGTATTTTACTTGTGAGCTGAATTGCTTTCCAGCGCTGTGCTGGATTACCATAGAAACTAATGAAACAACTTCACAGGGAGCCGCTGAAGTCAGGAGGGCTGTAGTTCGCTCAGACTCCCCTGTCTGATTCATTCAGTCATTTTGCCTTTATTGTTCATAAGGGAAATTTGGTTTGCAGACAGGCTTTGGAGGTAAACACACAGCAGCTAATCGCACAGCGTACAGAACGTCAGCGAGGTAAACGATGGTGGATAAGAGCAGACGGGGAGAGCAGAGCAATAAGAAGCCACTGATGAAACACAGAGCCGTTAGAGAGACCTGCGAGGCGGCATCACTGCATGTACAAATGAAGGCGAGTGATTGCAGCAGGGACAAACAAGCCCGGAAGTCTTTTACAAAACAACACGCATGTTTTCAGTCTTTACAGAGGAAAGTCTCTGAGGTGAATCTGATCTGAGCTTTTAGGCTATACAAACAAACCTGACCTCTGACCTGCGTTCACACAGGCTGAGACGTAAGTTGAGACAGGACTGATGAGGACCAACGTGCAAAGAGCTGAAAGGAAACCAAAAATCCTGCATCTCCCGAGAGATGATTCTTGCAGGAATGGATGGAATGAACTCACATTTGAGTTGTTTGTTTAATATTTCTCTTCTTGGCATCTTATCAAATGAATGCTGCTTTAGTTTAACATCAGCATGACAGGAAAAACCGGAAAAACCACCCGTTACTCTGACTTCAGAGTACTAATGCTTTATTAAAGGTGGCCTCTGCAGATTTGTTACCTTTCTTGTTGTGTCTTCAACAAGTCTTCTCCTTTAAATAAGAGTTAACTTGATATTAGTATCAGTTGTAGTGTTTTATATTTGCAGCCATTATTACCACGTTTTTAAAAAAATAAATTCTTCACGATAGCTGTCTGTTGTCTGTTGTTGTATTACTAAGCAACGTGTTAGAGTACTCAGATTACCTTTTTTGTTGTAAAGAGTAACAAAATCATTAGTGTTCAACAAATGTGTTACTTTGTTACTTTAATGAAATGTGCTCATAAAAGCAACAAATAAATCAAAGGGACTCCCGCCTGTGTGCAGACAGTGTTTGTCAGGAGCTTCAGGGGACCCAGAACAAAGATTTTATACATCAGTAAAGTGAACAGTTTGAGTTATACTGGAGCATCTCGGCGTTCCCTCTGAAAAATATGGAAGCAGTGACTGGAGCTCAGTATCTCTGCATAGTGGTCAAGACCCAGACAGATCCAGTAGGAAACCAATGAACGGACGGATGAATGTGGCCTTAGAAAACAATTGTCAGGGCAATAAACTAATACAGATGTAACACATGACTATCGGTTGGCATGAAAAGCTAAAACTGTGGTTCCACGGGGCCAAATGAGGCTGGTTCCCTACAGCATGTCAGTACCCATCAACTCCCATGTTAAAATATCCAACTTGACAGTATCACAAAGCATATTTACTGTCTGGTACGCACATTTCTTTGCACTCTATGTCTCTTCCCTCTTTGGCCCGTTTCCTTCTTCATAATATTTCAGAGTGATATGTTTTTTTAAATAATTATTCCATCTAATTAAGTTGGGGCGCAGGTAGCTAGTGCGGATCGGTATATGCTGGGGCTCCTCCACAGGTTCGTGTTATTACACTGGACCTCTTCATTGTGTTGTTGGTGTGTTGTTGTGCTGTTGGAGCATTTTTGACAATTTTAAATGAATAAGCAATGGGTTATGGTTTTTCAGGTGATACAAACCAAGAAACAAGTTTGTGCAACATTTTAGCATTATTTGCATTATTTACCACTAATTAACTCATTAATATGTGTGTAAGTGCCTAGCACCCATACAGTTTAAAGCACCTGGAAGTAGCAATTGTGATTTGGCATTATAAAAATAAAACTGACTTGAATAATTGAATTCAGCTAGCTCATGAAGCTAACTGACATTAGCTGATAAATTAGCACCACATCCATATAAGGTTGCTTATGGCTCCAAGAAGCATAGCAGCAGTTGGAACACTAATACCAAAACTTCATAAAGCACTCCCAAACCACTGGGTGGCATCATGGTTATTATTTTTTAAGGCTACTTTCTAGAATACAGCAAAGATTCAATCTAAAGAGGTGGAGCAATAGAAAGTGACTACAAATAAAATAAGCAGCTGATAAAAAAGAAAAATAAGAATATTTAAGGACAGAAGGGGAAAAGTTCCTTTTATTGTCACTTGAGGCTGCAAAAGCAAGTCAAATGCCAGTTTTACAACTGATGTCATAAAATTCATAATTTGGATATTATTAAGGATTAAAGCTAGATGTGTGGCAGCTGACAGGTGCACTGACATGGGCAGAATCCCGATAGTACCTCTGTGTGGTACAGAGTCTCCGAGATGTTAGTGGTTACATTTTGATGAGTATTCCTGCATTTCATTGTATGTTGCATAGCACTAGTCATCAGACATGTAGGTTTGTGAAGTGATCGTTTGGTAGTTACCAAGATGGACAGCTCAGGTTGGAAAGTTTGGAGTACAAGAGGCAAAACAGGTTATGATGTGGCCATATCAGAAGAAACGTAATGGTTATACTGGGTAAAGGGTGTCGAAACCTTAGCTGCTAAAGAGGAAGACAAAAAACGTTACCAGATATATGAGAGAGGGCGTGATGTGTACAGGTTGAGATGAAGGAACATTATCCATTGTGGCGACCTCTAAAGAAGAAGAAGAAGGCCTGGGCACCCGTACAGCTTCCTAATCGAGTTTGCTAGCTGATAACAGCACTGCGCCCTCTTGTCCAAATATGGTCATTTCTGGTTCCCAAAGATGGTTCCAGACTAAACGCCAACACAAAGGCTTAAAAATGCAGAACCAAAACCAGTGAACGATATCACGGTTGTTGCATAGCTAGCATATTAATGCTAGCGGGCAAAGTGCTACATCCAACTAAAATAAGCTTAGATATTTAGTTTAAATGCAACATTAGTTGAGAAAATACAGCAACACATTTTATCATGTGTGATTATCAAGACTATTATAATTTCATATTGTATAAGCCTTCCTGTTGTGACTTTGTTTCACTTTCCATTTTGTGTTTCTGCTTTACACGATGACCACAAAAAATCATTTGAATCTGAAGTCGTCAGCTTTTTGTTTTTGTCCTTTTTTAATTGACAGTAAACAGGAGAAGGCAGCAGCTAACACCGAACATGGCCATCAGCTTTTCAAATTAGCTTCTTAGCTGCACACAAATGGCACCTCAGCTCTGAAATATAACCTACAGCCACACGGCCACATCACCGTCTCCTGATGTGATAGTGAGGAAACCTGCAGTCGTGAACACCAGAGTCTGTTTCTGTTCATTTTATTTCTGTGGTGAGTGCTAATAAAGTTAGCGGGGTTAGCCTTCCCGGCTGTGTCCCAATAGGTTTTAATTCTGGTGCTGTTCATCTGACAGCTGGAGAGAAAAAAGATGTGGAAAATCAGTTTGTACAGCCCCACTGTGACAAGCTGCTGATGGCCTGAAACACACACACCAAATAAATACACAGAGTTAAAGCCTGTGGCGTGCAGTCTAAGGGGGACCCATAACCTTGGACGAGGGGAATAGAAAGCGTATGTGTACGCAAAAATTGTGTGTGTGTGTGTGTGCGTATGTGTGTGTCTGTGGTAATGAGTGAGTGGGTGGATGCAGAAAAGGAAGTGGCGGCGAAGGTAGAAGTAAAGAGAGAACAACAGAAAGCAACAGCAACAGATGAGAGAGACAGACAGAAGAAGAGAACAGAGAAGAAGAAAGAAGAGGAGAGGAAGACCAGAAAGGCGGGAAGGAAGGATCGAAGGATACGGGGAATCTCGGAGAGGTGAGGAGGAGGAGGGGGTGAAAACTTGGCAACCCGACTGTGGATGCAGTGTGAGATATTTGTGATGGACGTACTTATAACTGGAATACAATATGAATGACAAACTTTTATTATACAAAGTTTGTCAGCCTTTACTGCTGGATGCTAAATATGAAGGTAAATCTGCTTTAGTGCATGTAAAGTACCAATATAATATTTAATACATACATGTAGTGGGAATAATATGTAAGTTCATACTAGATATTACTTTTACGCGTATATAAAAAAGATATAAATGGGATTCTTATAAATATGTGTTACATACACTGTGGAAAAATCAAGAAAATTAAATTAAATATGTTCTCGTTTCTCGCAGATTTACAGCATGTTTAAAGAACCTGATAAAAAATATAGTGCAAAAAAAGTTAATGCATGAATTATTGTTATTATTTACGTTGATTAATCCTACCTGAACAAATTTCTGGAGCAGCTGTTTGTGAAAACTGGGAGCGAGCAGTGAAAATTACAAAAGAAACTTTCACAGATATGCTTTAGATGTGGAGCATCTCCTACTTTAAAGTAATCACAAAGTATTTAACTGCAAGTTGTTTTACAGCAATACTGAGCCCGACCTCTGCTGCTGTTAACTGTCTCGGGTAGTTTAGCATTAAAATCATAACTATGATCTCATTGAAAATATTGTTTATCATTTGTAAGTGAAATGTAAAGTTGATGACATGTAGTCACAAAATATAAACAGATCACTAAAAACTTTCTACCAAAGCTACTGTAGTAAAGTTCAGTCATCTACCTATAATAACTGCAGCTTTGCTGTTTAGTGCCAGCAGGCTGTCTTTTAACAATATTATACTAAGTGATGTTTCCAATGTTCGTCAAACCTTTTAAAATCCTTTATGGAGCAATCTTTGTTCTAAACAGCTGTAACTAAGTCTTTCAGTGTTTTCACACTGAGTAAAATGTTTTAATATTGGGGGTGTTTCAGTTTGGGGAGGGGTATCAAATGTTGGGAAATCGCAGAATGTCATGAGTGACGTGCACCGTGGGTTCAATATTTCCCCGTGCGATGTGATTCTTGGCCACTCGGCTTATTATGTCATCTGTAATAAATACAGATGAATAGCAAAAGGGAAGATCTGACTCCATCCTAATGGGAGTGGTCTCTCCAGGTGCCCCCCCCACCAAATCTGATGATTTAAAATGATGAGAATCGTTTGACTTAGCGTCAAATAAAGATTACATCGCTCATTCATCCACAGTTCACATCATGTTATGATTAAAGTATAAGAAAGGAGACAAAAAGTAGCAACCATGTCAGTAAAGGTTAAATAAATAAATAAAATTTTATTTATATAGCACCTTTTTAGACAGACTCACAAAGTGCTGCACATAAGATAACAAATAATAAAAAGGTAATACAGACAATATAAAACAGGCAAGAATTAACCAAAGCAGTTTTTTTAAAAAAAGGTGAGTTTTGAGTTGTTGTTTTTCAAACATCTACCGAGTCCACAGTTCTTGATGTTTGTGGGAGAGAGTTCCAGAGACTCGGGTCCACAGTGGCAAAAGCTCTGTCACCCTTAGTTCTCATCTTAGTCTGTTTTATATCAAGTAAGCCCTGATCACATGACCTCAGGGACCTGCTGGGGACATCGGGCTGAAGCAGATCAGAGAGGTAGGCTGGTGCCAGTCCATGCAAGGCTCTGAATGTCAAGACCAGGATCTTAAAATGTATTCTAAATTCAACAGGAAGCCAGTGTAGCTGAGATAGCAACGGTGTCACATGAGAATACTTGGAGGATTTTGTCATCGAATAGGGCTTAACTTTGCCACATTTCTTAAATGATAAAAACAAGATCAAACCAGAGATTTCACACAACCATCCAACATGAGAGACGAGTCAAAAGTGACACCTAAAGAGAGCGGACCAAGGGCGTTCACTATCATTTGTGCAAATCACAAATAGTTGAAAAACTATTGCTAATAGTTACCAAGACATTCATTTCATTGGTAAAACTCATTAACAGGACGGTTTTGTTTTCTGTTGTCACTCATCTTTGTGTTTATTGCACATTACTTGTGGCTATTTAACTGTAGACTTCGCCAAGTATCGTGTTTTTTTTTTTTTTTCCAGTATCACATGACTCAGAGTTTGTTGTTGTATAGCACGCTTTGGAAAAATAAAAAGCTATCTTGTACCATCGGAGGTAAAGAAGCTTCTGCTGGAAGGAAGTATTTGTTCATCGCGGAGCACAGCTGGAAACTGTTGGTGGAAATTTGTAGCTTAATGTAACATGACTGAAAAAAAAGATGCAAAACTAGAGAAATTTCAAATGGACGGTCATCAGTTTATCGCTTTTACAGACTTGCTGACCACTCAGTATTATTTATCTCACATCTCCACCTACAGCAACCACAAAAACAGATTTAAAGCCAGAAAATTTTCGCTGTGAAGCAACAGAGCTAATCTTTGCATCGCTGTGCTGCTAAAATACCAAGCACGTCACTCAAACCTTTTTATACAACTCAAAGGAAGAAGCAGCTAAATGTATATTTTTGTTGTAGTATTTGGTTTAGATTGTCTTGAAAATTTGCACATTAACACCCAGAAGAAATGGTGCAAATATTTAGCTTTTGCTTCTTGGTAAGATGAACTTTTTAGCCGTCTAATAGCAACTTAAAGTCCAGTTATTAGTCTTAAGGAGTCCTCCTCTCTTATGGTACCTCTGCTTCTGAGTGTGTGTAATATGAATATAATATAGCATGAAATAGAAAGATGGATGGATGGTATAAGACAGTATGAAAATGCATAGTACTTAACTTCTCTCACCAAAACATGACTGAAACTGAGACGGTCTTTTAAGGGTAACATATTTTCAGTAGCCCAGTGGTGATTGGCTGTGAGGATTTGGTAACGAAGCATTCATCCCTTTAACTTCACCTAAATTCCACTTAGTGAAAGTGGAATTTAAGTCCCTTCCCTCTTATTGCTGGACAATATTTACGTCCCAGATCAGATGCAGTGCCATCCTCGTGTTATTTTGGAGGGTGTGTTTTGACTTTTTTGTGCAATTGTTCTCAAATTTAGGACGAGCATCAGCCCCCTATTAGTTAAATGGAAGAATGCATCCATCATTTCTGACAAAAATAAAAGCAGGCCATTTGGTTTGTTAGCCAAAAAGAGAAAAGTTGCTGGAAGCTGAGATGACCTCTTTGATCTACAACCTACTGACGTCTCCAGATGAGTTTTACATGTTTCCAGGTGACTCAGATGTGGAGCTTATGGCTCCATAAATGATTTGAGTAAGATTACGATTGTTTCTGTTACTGTTTGCATATCCTAATATAGAATATGTAAAGTAATCCAGGTAAACTTCTTAATCTTTGTTACTAAGCATGTAAAGGTTCATGTAAATTTGGTTTCCACTTGTCTTTAGGCTCCTCGGTCTATTTCACCTGCCTGAATGCAGGTTTAGATTAAAGCTAAGTTTGTTTGGCTAGCTCTCTGTTAATTTCGCAATATTTACTGGAAAGCATGATCTAAACTTTCTACTTGGATGTACAAAGAATATCTATCTATATCTATATCTATCTCTATCTATCTATCTATCTATCTATCTATATATATATCTATATCTATCTCTATATATATATATATATATATATATATATATATATATATATATATATATATATATATATATATATACATATATACATATTTGTGGCGCAGCATAGACCCTGAAATGGCTTTTATAACAAAGCAAACAGTCGCTGCTGACTCACCTTTGCACTCGTCCAGTCCCACGTACACTCCACTTCAACAGGTGGAGTAAAATGCTTAGTATTACATCCTTTATTTATCACATTTAAAGTCATATTAGGAATAAAACTAATGAGAGCAGCTCATAAGCAGAGTGTGCTGCCCTTCGGTAGGCTTCCAGAAACAGTCAAAAATGAGTTTTTAGGGAGACGGGAGATAAAACAGCCGGCTCGAGTAGAGTTTCACGAGAAAATGAAATAAAGGTTCTAAAGGAGCAGAATGTCCTTTAAACAAAGTCACACATTTGGGGTTCAAAGGTCCAAAGGACAGAATTTTCCGTTGTTGCGCGACGAGTGAAAAACAGTGTGGAGGTGTGAGGTTGAGTCAGTGTTTTCTCATAAAAAGGGTTGACTTTTAAGTTTCCTCTGTGGTAAATAGCCATCAGTGTCAGGGGGTGCAGGCTAATATTCCTGTTTGTTATTTTGCTGTTTTATATGAATGCGTGTTATATTGGTGCATGTTCCTGTGCTGCTGCTGTTAGCGATGTGCTGTGTGATTTGACATGAATGATTCATGAGCAGCTGTTGCTGGTGTGTTAATAATCACCGCCTGGAGCATTTCTCTCTTCCTCTTTTTCATTATCTCTCTATCTCTTTTTTCTTCTTTTTCTTTCTGACTAATTTTCCCTCTCACTCTTTCACTCGCTGTCTTTCTCTCTCTTCTCTCAGGTCTCTCTGCCTCTCCCTCTCTACCTGCACACCTTGAACCGAGGTAATAACAGCCAGAAAAACAGGACAAGTCTATTCCTGCTGCTTCTTCTCTCCCTTTCACCTAATGTTCTGTTTTTCTCCCTCGTTTACTATCACTTTCCCTCTCCGTCCGCTTGTTTCTTCTTGCCCCTGGTGTGTCAGTAAGTAATTTGTTTCATTTGAGGAAGGTGGGAAAGAGAGAGAACAAATGGAGAGCACCCATTTATTCCACTGCTAGTTAGCGATTTGCTGAGCTGCTGGTGAGTTTATTAGTTGTGCGAGTAAAGTGAGCAGGAGCTTCAGTATCAGAGGAGGATTTACATCTTACAGAGCCGAATTACACAGAAACAGAATGGCTGAGAAACATCTGGTAAGCTTGATCAATTTAAGACATTCTTCTCTTCTTATCTCTGAAAACCACAGACAACTCGTGTTCTGTCTCTTGGACCTAAAAAGGTGATTACTTTTAGTTATAAATATAATCCAGAGCGAAAAACGAACCAAACATTGAAACTTATTACAGGAGTGTAATTAGAAGCTCGAGAGGATGCAGTGTTTCCAGGAAAATGTTGTGCTCAACAAGCAACACCCCCCCCCCCCCCCCCCCCCCCCCCCCCCCCCCCCCCCCCCAAGGATGTG
>VUQR01031281.1:0-36307 GCA_015108515.1 Hemichromis elongatus | reverse complement strand
CATATGTCAATAACCTGGATCACCTGTTGAGAAAGAAAAAAGAGAGAAGACAAGCAGAAGAAAAACGAGAGCAATATAATAACCAACATCACGATGACCTATGGGAATATAATAATAAATATTAAATATTAAACATTATTGTGCATCACGTAAGATCGACGGATCGACAGCGCAAAGTGTGCTTTGAGATAGAAGCCAAGCGGGAAGTAGTTTGTGTGTGTGAGCACCCGTGTGTACACCTGTGAGCATGAACACGCTTGTTTTTAAAAGGTTCCTTCATGTAATGATCTGCTAGAGGGTGTAGGGAGCCAAAGCCCCGTCCTCCAGAGCATGAAGCAAGTGTGGGGGAGATCAAGACTCCAGACTTCCAGAGGCCCCCAGAACACAAGAGACCAAGGAAGACCAGCAGAGGGGCAGCCGCGCCACTATCCCAGAAGGAGCTGACGCGACCTTCTTGACACCCTAGGAGGATACTCTTGGTTCAGCATCCTTGATCAGGGTAAGGCCTACCACCAGGGGTTTGTGGATGAAGGCTCCCGCCATCTCACCGCCTTCACTACTCCCTAGGGCCTATACAAATGGGTGAGAATCCCGTTCGGTCTCACTAACGCACGTCACCTTCCAGAGAAGTATGGAAGAGATCTTAGGTTCTCTGAGGGATGACTGTTGCGTACTATACCTTGACGACATCCTCTATTACTCAGAGTCTTTTCGAAGCCCATGTCAAGCTGGTCTGCAAAGCACTTCAGGTCTTACAGCTGCGGCCTGAGAAGTGTGAGTTTTTTAATGCGGAAGTTCGTTATGTGGGGCGTCTAGTTAGCACTGAGGGCGTCAGGGTTGATCCAAAGGTTTTGGAGGCTGTCTTGGCTTTGAAGACCAAATCACTCCAAACCGTAGGTAATCTTAGGAGTGTTTTTGGCTTCCTTAGCTACTACCGTTCATTCATACAGAACTTCTCATTGATTGACACTGTGGGAAAGCTGTGGTGATGTAAAAATCAGACAAGCAGTTTAACACCCAGGAAAGCAGGCAGATGACTGATTTCATATCTTCCTTATTGAACTTACACGTAAGCTTCATATGTTTGATGCTTATATTCAGCAAGGTACTGGAAACATTCCTCTGAGATTTTATTCCACTAACATGATAACTTTAGGCATTTGCTTCAACTTGCTCTTGCACGTGCAACCTGTTTAAGAAACCACTCTGAGATTGAGATTTGTGACATGGCGCATTTTCTAGCTGGGAGGAAAAATATACACAATGTGTACCACGAAACTGGCAGATTTGATATTTGTCCTTAAAGAGGTGGCAGATGAGTTTATATATTTAATATAATTAATTAGATACAAAAATAGTTTATACATGATTTAGTATTGTCCATCGAAATTGTCTTCCTAAATAGGATAAGTGTTTATGAAATGGATTGATACACAATTGTGCAAAATGTGCTGCTGTGAAAAACTAAGTGCACTCCATGAGTCATTAGTAGACTGATGTCTGGACCATTTGTAGTACAGATCCCTGGGCACCTTGTAGAATCAAAGTAAGTTCAGCAAACCCAGGCAATCACTTACTCTAACATCAAATCTAACATCAGGATAAATGATCACACAAAGCTGGTTATCAGCTTCCTAATTTAATCAAGGGTTTTCAGGTGAAAGTAAAGGCAGCACAGTGGCTGATTTTACAAAGGGAGATAAAACAATAAATATGGGAAACATATGAAGAGGTTAGTTAGTCAGTAAGGTTGAACAAAATCTATTAATAAAGTTCAACCTATCTGAAGCCAGGAAAAAATGGCAAAAATCCCAGTTGTGTAAGTTAATAGACCTATTGTAGCTCGAGTGTGAGAGGGAGGGAGTCTGATAGATTGTATTCCAGTATCTCATTGAATGAATGATTTTATTAAGCATTTTCCAAATGTATTAAATCGCATGGTGAAGGCTATATAGGAAAGCAGGGAGAGAGAGTGGGGTCAGACACACAACAAAGAGCCTTTTTCTAGCTGGAACCCTGGTGGTGTTTAAGAGTCCCAGAGCAAGTAAGGAATAAAAAAAAACCAGAATAATCTATATGCAAATTTAAAATAAGGTTAGCAAGTACAAATAGGTATGCTGCTTTAGTCTCATATATGCATGCTTCTAGAACAGTAAAACTGTTGTTAATGTGTTAGCACCATACAGGAAAAAAATCAAGGAAAAAAGTTGTTCGTAATTCAATATGTTTCAGGTTTATTTATTCAAAACCACATTACAACAACAGTACCCTCAAAGCTTTATGTGATTTAAAAGGTAATCACTATCACATCAAGTCCCGAAGCAGTCTGAACTAACTAAGTGATTTCTCGTTTGGCTCTTGACAAGACACACTTTTCTCCTTCTCCCTTTCCCTTATCTTTCTTGGTTGGCTTCTTATGTCCTTGTCTGGTCAACTTCTCTCCTTTTAACCCTGGAAGAGTCTCACGGTCTGTTCTCTAAAACCTAGAAGATAAATTATGTATTTGATCAACTAGTCCCTGAATGCAATTGACACTGTCTTCTCGACGAGAAACCTGAGTTCGATAGAGCCCAAGTGCCCTGGAGGGACGTTCCTTGACGGATACACAATGGATGGATGGAGGAACTGGAGTGTCGTGTGCCTGGTGGGACTGTTGATCGAGGACATCGAAGACATCTACCTTTTCGGGACCATGCTAACAAGGTTCTTGCTGATCAGATCTTGCTGCAGGGTAACTTGCAAGTGAGAAATAGAGTTTTTTTTAATTGACTTGACTTGGATGCTTTATCACTGAGGAAAGTTAAGAGGCTGTGTCTGTCTCCCATATCCAAACTGAAAGATAAAGGCTATGCCTCAAATTCTACAGAGGAACCATAAGTAAGCCTGCAGTCTATGCATGAAGTCCTCATGAAGCGCCTTGACATATGATCATTTGAGGTCCATGCCTCCATTTTCTTCCACTTATCTAATTCAGGGTGGGCAGGAGCTATCTCAGCTTAGAAAGGTCACCGGTCTATCACAGGGCTAACATAGAGATACAGACAACCATTCACACTCACATTTGGACCTATGGCCAATTTAGAATCACCAGTTAACCTAATTCCACTATTTGCATGTCTCTGGACTTTGAAATGAAGCTGGAGTACCTAGAGAGAGCATGCAAACTCAACCCAGAAAGTTTCAATGGTGGATGGCCGCCTCTCCCTGAGCCTGGTTCTGCCGGAGGTTTCTTCCTGTTAAAAGGTTTTTCCTTCCCACTATCGCCAAAGTGCTTGCTCATAGGGGGTCATATGATTGTTGGGTTTTTCTCTGTAAGTATTATTGTAGGATCTACTGTACAATTGAAATTGAGGCGACTGTTGTTATGATTTGGCGCTATATAAATAAAATTGAATTGAATTAAAATTGTAGATTCTAGCTGTGAGGCAACAGTGCTAACCATGTGTTAGTGCACTGCCTAATATGAGGTCTATGTTGTTTTATAGGATAAGAATATAAATTTCTTACTAATACTGATCCAGGACATGCCCAAATACTTAAATTGCTATTAAGAAACTTTGTCTCTAATGTCTACACACAGAGGTCAGCAGGATCTTCCATGAATGGTGACACTATTCTCTGTAGAATTGATTGACCTGTAGGTGTTGACTTTATACCTAATTCAGAGCATGCTCTTGAATAGGTTAGGTTTTAGGTTTCCATAGTGATGTAAGAAATAAACTAATTTTGTAATATAGAAAACCTAAACTTAAAACTGAACTTACTGTACTGGATAAGATGGAATCCTTGCTCTGGCCCTGTGGCTGCTAAACAAGCCCAAATCATCACCCCTCCATTTGACAGTTAGTATGAAGTGTTTATGCCATACTTATTTTTTACAAAGTCTGCCTTTGTGCATTATAAGCTAGCATCTCCACTTTGGTATCATCTGTGCAAATGACATCTTATGATGTGTTCAGATGAATGAGAAACTATAATGACATGTTTCTTTTTAGTAAGGAGAGCCTTTCTTCTAGCAACTTGCTTTTTGTTTATTTATTTTTTATTTTATTTTCATGGATTTTAGCATTCAGGTTGCTAACTGAGGCCTGTTGAGTCTGAAAATTGTCATTATTCATGATGCAGTAAATCTGGAGTCAGCCGTATGTGTTTTCTGTTACAGTGTCTTAAATCAACAAAATATTGTCTTTGACTCTCTTTGCATTGCCTGAAGGTTTGAATGAATAATTGAAATCACCCACAGCAGGACCAGTTAATGGGCAGTGTTGGTGCTAAGCAGTATTTTGGCTGTGTAATACTTGATTTCAAATAGCTATTTACCTCAGCTCTGCAACATCATATTTCGTTTTTAAACCAACATCACAATAAGAGTACCATATTAGTGCGTTTTTGCCAGCAAACATGTCAGGGAAGGCAGGGTGCTTTACACACACAGAACTAATTAGGAATGAAGCTGAAAAATGTCTGTAAGCACTCAAGCTTAATTAAAGTAAATACATCTAGTTGTGTCCCAGTTCTATACCACATAATGATGACAAATGATGATGATGGGATTTGAGTGTAGTGTGCACCAAGATGTTGGCATGTGCACTTAAGACTTTTAAATGAACTTTGGATACATTGGTTACATAGTGTGAATCGAGGAGGTGCTCACAGCCAGAAAACATTTAATTTAATTTTGGATGGTGTCCAGTAGGCCCCAGATTGATCTCAGAAAATAAGGTACTAAATGTGTTGTAAATGTATGCAATGGAATAAGTCTTAAACTTGCATCGATGCATCTTTCAGAAAGCTCTGTAATTTGCTAAATAAGGTTGGTTTTGTACAGCTGTGATGAGCAGGAGACATCACTCAATCATTCATGAGGAGATGATCATCTTTCACTAGTGGATTAATCAATATTTGGCAGTAGCACTTACTGAAGTAATATGGTGTATACGAATCTGGGTCAAAACAACAGTTTCATGAAAGAAAAAATGTATTTAATGCATCCCTGCGGCTCCTTGTTGTTTTTAATTTTTAATAATGGAGTTCTGTGGCTTAGAAAAAATACATTTTTGGCCTTTGTGTAGTGTGTTTTCTTCATCTTTAATCAAGGCAGATTGTATATCTTTTGCTACTGGATGAAAAAAATGACTTGATTTCACCTGATTGTGTGGAAAATAGGATTAAAACATGTCAGTCCTCATTACTGTTTCTGATGTTGTCCTCTTCAGTGTATCATGTTATATGTTTGTTTTTAATTTTTGATAAGTTTACAATGATTTAAAGCAAACATTTCACTTTCACTTTGGAATTTAATCCATTTTGAAATAAGGCTCTAACATGACAAAATGCGGAACAAGTGAAACACTGAGGGCACCGTATACTGATTAATTGTACAGCTAAATTATACACATAGGTGGGTTAGGATGTATGTCAGATATAGAAATGTTGTAGCATTTTCTATTTTCACAAACATTAGTAAATCAGTTAGCGCTCCTGTTATAAATATTTTCTTCTCTATATTTTGCACCTTGAAGAGAAACTTGAAGAAATGCCACAGGGTCCATTGAAAAAGCCTTTGTAATTGCGGACAGTACTTTTTGTGATAGTGTGAAAAATTACCTTTTCTAAAAACTAATTCCCACTTGAAATACTCCAAAGTGTATAGTCCTTAACTCTCTCACAAAGGTGAATTTAAAAACAGACGTTTAGTTACACATTGTTCTTTACTTCTTCTCTAGTTTTAACCAGAGTGCGTATTATTATATTCTCTACCGCATGATTGTGTCATGTGCTTCAATATTGTGAGGGGACAGCGATGTGTCAGAGGAAAAGGTATTCACCCACTTTAACTGTTTGGTATATATTTATATACCCAACATATCTTAGACCTCACAAAGTAAGAGAGTAAAGTTTAGGGACGAGAGACAAGACAACACAACTGACTTTTCCAGCATGAAGCAGAAGGGACAAAAATAATATTGCTGAATGCACAAACTTCTTCAGTCTTCCTTAATGAACTCACGAAAGTGTCATTTTAATTATACGTTTTGAGCTAATCTGAGAGGTCCATCATTTGACGAGCCACTGACTTCAAAGTCAGTGAGACTTATGTGTTGTTTGAACAAAAAACACAAATCACTTTCTCTTTGTTCTTTCTTCACAGTCTCCTTACTTTTTTCTTGCTCACTGAATGTCCTGGTCCATCCATCCTCCTCCTTCCTTCGCTTCCTTTTTTTTCTTTCTATGTCGCAATGAGTACTGTTTTATTCACAGTAAACGCACAACTCTCTGCGTACGTGTGTGAGTATCTGTGTGTCAGTTACAGTATGTTAGCGCAGCATGTCTGGGCTGCAGAAAAGCCTCAGGGCTATTTTGAGTGGCACATGAAAAGGGAAAACTGTCAACCCCTCTGTTACCTGCTACTGCTTTGAAGGAGGAATCCCTGGGAGATGGAAAAGCTCTTACAAACACACACAAACTGCCTATATAACACAAAGCTACTGTAGTTAAAGATCATATGTTAAAGCAAGATTTGATCATGCAGCTGTCAGATGCAATTAATTGGCATCCACAAAAATATATATGCATCTGCTAATGTGTTTACACAGATATATAAAACCATGCAGTCACTCATTCATATGACATGCATGCAAAAAATAATTTCATAAATATGCTGGTACAATTAATAAGTGCAAAGATGCAAATACACACACAATTATTTACAGTAGAAGACATAAAATAGAAAAATAAATATTATTTTCTTATAGTAGTCATCTACATCATTTAAAATGTTATTGCTATTAGCTATGGGAATAGCATGATCCTAGGAGAATATTATTGGAGGAAAGGAAAGAAAACGTAACAAAAACCTTTGTATTCCAAAAATACAATGACCACAATAATAGGTCAGTAACCCGGGTGTAAGAGTAGTTTGATTTACAGCGTTCAAATCTAACAGAAAGTGTAGAGGTCTTTTTCTTGGAATAACACATCTGCACCTGTAGGGTGTGTCCTAAATCATCTTGTAGACTTTGTTTATTGGATTTAGCAGTTTTATTATTAGTTTTATAATTTCAATATTATCAGGTTCAAGGAAGTGTTTTAACCTATTTTGCAGGATGGCCACGGGCATTGTCTTGCATAGAAATTGCTGGCTGATTGAAAGCTGATGACGGGGAATGAAATGTGTGTTGGCGAAGGAGCTTCTGATAAACAACAGTATTCGCCTTGGCATGTAACTGTATTAGGGGTCATGCTGCAGAAGACATTTCTAATGGCAATATCTGTTCCCTGACTTGAAACACAATGTTTCCGATCTCAGAAATCTAAAAAACACTTAAAGTAAAATTTGGACCAGTCGTCTGCCCACATAAATATCTGAACAGATTATAGTCTAGCCTTTTGGTCTCTTCTGTTGATAATATGCAGAGCTTTCAGTTCATGATATCTCACATGCTGAGCCACTGTACAGTATGCCAACAAAAAACAGACCGGGTTCAGACCAGCTGGAGTCTTTCGCAGCTACCACAGGACAAGAGGTGTGGCACAGATCATTTTAGTTTCATACCTGAGCACAGCATCTGTTAAGTCAGCAAGGGGAAAATGTTCATAAATAAATTAATGCACTACACTCAAGGAAACACTTTCAGCATTTTACGACAATGATAGTGGGAGATAGACAAAGACTCAAATTCATGTTTGATGTTTTAATTTGCAAGCTGTCTTTAAATGACTTTGTTTTGAGAAGCTTTCATTATTGGATGAGAAATGAAAGCATTTCTGTAACAATTAGGCTTAGAAATTATTTTAGTCAGAGTTTTAATTAATTGCATTTAAATTGTACAAGTTCATTTTTAATACAGAAGACATTTTTTTGATAATGCTCTTTATGTAGAAATGTGACTAAACACCAGAGACGCTGCATACCCATCATCTCACTGATGGGTAACTAACTCACCTGAACTGTACAGAAGAACACTTTGTATGGTGCTGTTATTGGGATTCATCACTGTTAGGTCTGCATCTCGCAGGCCTCGCTAGTACAGAGACTTTTCACCCATTTCACCCAACAGAAGAAGACAAACAGCATCACCGGTTTTTACTTGTAAGGGGAAGCAGCTAGAACCGGGTCCAGGAGCCAGAGCTCCTCGCCTGCTCCCAGCCGACTCCCAAAGCCAGAGCTTCTCTTGCAGCCTTTTATTCTGTGACACACAGTTTACACCAACACTCATTGTAAACCCCCCTAACCTAAGGCATTGAGTGTGTGTGTATGCATGTGTGTCTGCATATGTGTGTGCGTGTGTGTGTATGTGTGTGTGGGTGTGTGTGGTGATAACAAAAAGGGTCACCTCTCTACACCCATGTATACGGCCCTTCCTTTGATGGTCCAGCGCACAAGCATAGGCAAGTTCCTAAATGGCCGGGAGTGAACATCCTTTAGTAGATAAGGGACCAGACCCGGTAGAGGGAATGTCCCTGCAGTTAAACACTCTACCTGATTACCTCCCCCAGCATCCTAGATGTGTAGGGAAGGAACAAAAGAATATCCAACATGCAGTTTAAGGCAAGGTTTACAAATTTAAGTACAACAATGACAACTATTAACAAAAATCACTGTAACAGATGTGTGTGTGAATGGTTTCAATTTAATTCAGTTTTATTCAGTTTTATTTATATAGCGCCAAATCACAGCAATACTTTCTTTAAGGTGCTGTATATTGTAAGGTAAAGACCCCACAGTAATACAAAGAAAATCCTAACAATCTAATGACGACCTGTGAGCAAACAATTGGTCACAATGGGAAGGAAAATGGGAAGCCCCTAGCAGCCTAGGTCTATTACTGCGTAACTAAGGGAGGATACAAGGTCCCCTGATCTGACCCTAACTGCATGAAAAAGGAATATTTAAGTCTAGTCTTAAAAGTAGAGAGGGAGCCTGTCTCACTAATCCAAACTGGGAGTAAAGAATAAGATAATGAAGCTTGTAATAAAAAGTAGAAAAAATCTATATTAGAACACGTCCATTAACCTTGCCTGTACATTATTTTTTGTTGTAGATTGATCTCACTCAGTCGCTGGGGCCTCAGGGACCCTTTGACGTCATCATTCACAAGCTGTCTGACGTTATTGTGGAAGCTGAGCACGATAGCCAATCACAGCAGCTCCTCGATAACTTTCAGGTAATGCTGCAGCTATTTAAACATTAAATGTTCCAAGTCCAGTAAACTGTGTGTTCATCTGGTGTTGCTGACAGAGTTCAGACTGGAGTACCCTCTGGACATTTTCATTAATGAGCAGTTAGTGATTCTTCTCTCTCTTTTTCCACCACAGAGTTATGTTTCGGCTCATCCTGACACAGTGCTGCTGGATCCCCTGCCTGCCATGGCTAAACTATTAGACCGCTTTGTCTCGTGTCGGATAATGAGCCAACTGAACAGTTCACTCCGAGGTGACTGCAGCTTCTTAGTCCAACGGTAGCTTACAGCTCAACTGCAGATTGTAACAGTTGTTCATTCTCCTTTTTTTGTCAGACTGGCATATCTGCAGTGCCCCATGCCTCGAGGTCCACAGTGGCAGTGACCTGTCATCCATTCAGCAAGCTGTGATAAGACAGGGCCTAACATTTCCTCTCAGTCAGTTCACTTTATGTCTGTCTTCAAAATGTTTTACTTATTATACATCTATTCTTGTGCATGCATGCATGTGTGTGAGTGAAGCCTGGAGCCAAAGTGCAAATCCGTTTTATAAAAATTCAAATACTAACACACGAACACTCCCTCTTTTTCTCACCTCAGTTTGTAAAACCAGAGCGGCACATGGCTCATATTCACATGAGGTAGCTGATTTGATTTTTTCGGCCTCACAAAATCTCCCTTGATATGTACTAACTACTAACTTTAAAACTTGTTCTTGTAAGTTTGCATTTCTTAATCTAATGCGGTCTCCATGTGCTGCAGATGTGTCTGCTCTTCAGTGCAGCCAGTCTGGCTGATATCCATCCTCCCTGTGTGCTTCAGAGTTTTGTGAACCACGGAGCCGTTTTGTACAAAGTGTTTGTGGTAGGAGACAAGCACTGCTGCGTAGAGAGGCCTTCTATAAAGAACTTTCCCTCCGGCCCCTGTGGTCAGTTTCCACCCCACCGATATTCCTTTCATCTTTCATTTAACTTTTCTTTTTTTAACTGCATTGCCCTTACCTTTCTTGCTTTTCCTTTCATTTTGTGTGCCTTCCTTTTGTGCTCTAGCATTTCATTTTCTCTACTGCTTTCTCTATCTTGTGCCACTGTTACACACAGTTTTTCTTTCCGTTTAACTGTTTCTCTGTCTCACTGCCTGCAGACAGGAAGACAATCTTCTTCAACAGCCAAAGGGTGTCCAAACCAGAGTCGAACTCTGATCTCACATCTGTGAGTAACATTTCTGACTTAGTTTGGAGCAACAGGTCAAATGCTGTTCGTGTCCACCATAAAATGCTACGTCTCATATTCTAAGGTGGATGAACAGATGGTGGACCCGCCTCCTCCCAGTTCAGATGCCTTGGCCGCCCTCGTCAAGGAGCTCCGAGCTCAGCTCGGCATGGCCCTGTTTGGCGTGGATGTCATCATCAACATAGGAACGCGCGCTCTCACTGTCATCGACATCAACATTTTCCCAGGTAGTGCCAGAGTACACAGTGACTTACACACAGAAAGACGCTGTCATTTTCTGACGCCCTCTTTTCTCTGCCAGGCTACGAGGGGATGCCTCAGTTTTTCTCCTCTCTGCTCAGCCACATTCAGTCAGTGTTGGACAAACACGCCTCCACTGGTTCACACACTACAGGTGGTTCCTCTGAGGAAACAGTTGGTGTTTGTCACCCCAGGAGTTGATCACGGATTGATTTCATCAAATGGATAAACAAAACGTAATCTTGAACTTTGATCTACTAATTGTCTCTGCTCTGTGAAGGTCAACAAACAAGCAAAAAAAGGTAACCTACAGTATTTGAGTACAATTTTCTCTTTATTGATTGACAGGTAGCATAGAAGAAGATACAGCAGGCACAAAATACAGCACTCTGATTGGCCAGTAATATTACAAATGCCTTTTTTTAATCACTTTTTTTCCCATATTTTGTCAAACGTCCTCTATGCTGAGCGTGTCACCTCCCCACAGACATTTCCTGCAGTGTTCCTGCTGGTTTGTGAGATGCATTTCGTTGAAACATTTTGTATTTCTATAGAAAAAGGAACTACAGTACATTCATGTTGATTAACCTTTAAGCAAACAAGCATCTCCTCTTTGGAATAGATTGCAATAAGATCCTCAGTGTTGACTAATAACGTGTGTATTATTACCATGTGTTTACACAAGCTGACCGTCGGCTCGGCCAGTGTTCAAATACATAAACGTATTGTAAATCTCGGCCTTGTAGAAAAAAGAGAAATATTTGTATACGAGTACCACATGATGCACTTTGATTATTATTAAAATACATTAAATAATTCAGTATTTGGCTAATTATTGCATTCGCATGTGCTCTAGTCTGTACTGTGTTATTGCACTAAGTGGGCCTCCAGTAGCAACCCTGTTAATCCTGCACTAAGTGCATATCTGCCCAGTGTCCTCTTGGGGGCGGTGTTGCTTCATATTTCCTATGACCTTGGCTTACAGACCACATATCTGATATTTACACAAATGACATGACAGCCGTGAAAACTGGGATGTAACACTACCTAGTGTTTATCGACATTATTATCAGTGTTGCTGTTACCAAAAGACAACAAATGGCTTTAGTGTTTCCTCTCCTGCTTCCTTCAGCTCCTCCTTGGCTTGTTAAGATAAGAGTGCAAAGCTGGCTGAGAAACCTGAGGTGACACTTTTAGACCTTGTAAGCTGTAAGTACATCACCTCCTTCTGCCACACGATCAACCAGGCAAAAGACAAACTTAACGTGCGATGTACGTGCAAGTGTGTGTTTTGCTCGTGTCACCCTGGTTCGTCGCGAACAGTCTGGCTGTAACAGTGCGTGCGCCAAATGATACAAACAATCCTCATTTCTATTATAGTCGCCAAAGAAATGAAGAGGAGATATCGACTTCCTCCTGGGTACAAATGTCAGCAGTACATATCATTAACAGTCGGAACAGAAGGGTACACACAGTTATCAGTTATTGCACAAAATATACTGTATATTAAAATACACTAACTACTTCTAATAGGGAAACTGTATTTTTTTCCCCAACAAGAACACACCATCAAAGATGAAACCTTCAGAGTAAAAAGAAGCGCTGATTGCTAGGATCGTGACTCTTCGTGGCTGGCAATCTGAAATCAAAGCTAACATCTGAATGAAAGTGCTGAAATGCTATTGCATCTATCGCCCGTCTACCTCACGCATGGTATTTACAGATACTCGAGAAGACAGGGGCAACGGTGATGAGCACAAGCTTTCAGATTCTCTGGGAAAACTACATCTCTTTTTCTTCAAAATAAAATCCCATTCAGATGAACAAAAGAAAAAGAGTATTTTTCCCCTCCAGGCAATCTAAAAGCAGAAATGAACCAACAGTATGTACAGTCTGGACTAATGTCCATTTACAGATTCCTCTGAGTGCTGAAGGGATTTGAAGGCTGTTAAATGGAAACTGTGTGAGCCGAATGTGTGACTGTGAATGCAACAAAGGGGGTTTTGTCATTCTGCTGTGTGTGTTATGAGTGTCTTATCCTCTGCGAAGTTCCCTCAGCTCTGCAGCCACTTTGCGCAGCTCTGCTTCGATCTCCAGCAGCTCCTGCAAAAATGTTGCACAAGCATGGAATCAGTGCATTTGTAATTTGCACAGACAAGCTAAAGAAAGCAAAATTTCCAACTATCCCGAACCACTGTCAACGTAATAAGGGATTCTGTCTATAAGTCTTTAAATATATTTCGCATAAAAACGTATGTTTTTTTTTATGCAATTCATACACTATAAATTTTTAATTAAATGGAATCAGGTCAAATTAAATTGACTTCATTGGTATACGTTGAATTTATATCAAGCATATCATTGATTACTTGGCTGAATAAATTAACCACCGATAAGATACAGTTATCTTATTTCAGTTACTTATTTATTTATTTGATGCAAAATGAGATCATCAAGGTTGCCTCTGACCAGGTCACATGACCCCTCTTTTTTCTGGTATTTATTAAATAAAATGTAATTATTTGGTGTCCCTTTATCAATACTATATCACCAAGGATGACATTGTGATTCTATGGGTTCCGCATCCCAATAACTACCAAGTAATTATAGTACAATTACACTGTAATCTGCAGTGAAGACTGAATTTACCCATTAATTGTTCTAACTTACTTCTCCTTCATCTTCTTCATCCTCCTCTTCACCCTCCTCATTGTCTTCCTCCTCCTGCTGCCCCTCCTCATCCTCCCTGACATATTCATCCTCGTCCTCCTCGTCCTCCCCGTTTCCATCCTCCTCCTCCTCCTCACCCTTGTATCGCTCCCGCTCAAACTGCCGCGTGGCCTCATCGCTCGCTTTCTCCATCACTCTCTTCTGCTGGGGCTCCTTCACCTCCACCGCTTCTGCTACCTCTTCCTTCTTAAATTCAGCCTCTGTTTTCTCAGAGTCGGGCTCTTCGTCTCCTTCCTTGCCTTCCTCCTTCTTCTTCTCACTGTCCTCCTTCTTCTCTTCCCCCGTCTTTAGATCCTCGTCTTCCCCTTTCTCCTTGCCCTCCACCTCCTGCTGTTCCTCCTCCTGCACCCGTTTCATCTTCCTGACGAGCTCGTCCAGCTCCTCTTGCTTCTCCTTCCTCTCCCTCTCCTGATCTGGCTTGCCCTTGCTGTCCTGCTCCTTGAGCAGCTCCTTCAGCTCTTTCTCCACCTTCTCCTTCTCCACCATCAGCTCCACCTCATTCTTTCTCCTCTCCTCTAGCCTCTGCTTCTCCAAGTCCTCCGCCATTTCCTCCTTCTTTTCTCTGTCCTTCTGCTCCTTCTTCTTTTTCTTGTCCTCCACCTTGTCCTTGTGCTCCGTCTCAGCACCTTTCTGGATCTCCCTCTCCCTCACCGCCTCATACCTCTTCTTTTTAAGCTCCTTCAGCAGTTCTTTGAGCTCTTCGTCATTTCTCTCCTCCTTGCCTTTCTTGGCTAGTTCTTCTGCAAGCAGCTCCTCAAGCTCTTTGGCTCGCTCCTCCTCATCATCCCTCCCTCTGTCTTCAATGCGCGGCTCCTCCATCACCTTCTGCTTGGTGTCATCATCCTCTGTTTTGTCTTCTTCCTTTCCCTCTGTGTCCTTTGCGAGGTTGCTCAGATCTCTCTCGTCCTCGCCCGTCTCCTCAAAGTCGTTCTCGTCTTTCTCATCATTGGCCAGATTGTACTCGTACCGCTGCCGTTCATCATCGTGCTCCTTATCTCTCTCTGAAAAATGGAACCAGGCAGCGTGACATAAGAAAAAACAAATATAAGTGGCCATGTTTTGTCTTTTTGTTTGTTTTTTTTTAGTAGTAATAGCTTTTTTTTTAAAAAGACCATCAAACTGAGCCAGTGTGAATCCATGTGTACCATCATCAGCCAGTTTCTGCAGCTCCCTGAGAAGGCCCTGATGCCTGTGCACCTCATCAAGTTCATCTGCAAATAACAATTAGACACAAGCGAGCCTAATCACTGTGCAACCAAATTACACATGCTAAACCCTGCATGACACCATCTGATCTCTTAAGAACAGCTAATTAGTTACCTACCTGCCAGCTGTGGGCCACAATCATGCGGTGACCCATCTTCATTCAGTGTCTCTTGAATAATACATTCAACCTAATAGAACAATACAATACACACAAACACACACATATTTTACAGTTGAGTAATTAAAAAAGCTGCAGACTGATGAATGAAATTTAAAAATAAAGTGTTGTTCCTCACCTTTGCATCATTAAGGGGTGAGATTACTGGTCGGCTTCCCACTGAAACACAAACCACAGACACGCAGAGTCGACACAGTGAGGCACGGCGGGACAATTGGACTAAAAATCAATGTACTCAGCGGTTTTCTATCAGGAAACTTGCACCACAGATGAAGTAGTTTGTTTACTCTCCAACCGCTTGCTCTGTGCGAGCGTAGGTGGAGCTGTTCCCTTGTTAATGTGCTTAACTCCTATTCCCCCCCTTCTCTCTCGCACTCCAGGATGCAGTCGTTCCCAGAAGCTTTAGCTCACAGAGTAGTTTCCCACCCGGGCTAAATCAGTCATCAATCCCACACCAGCCAGCATGTCATTAAAGGCACACTAAGCTGCACTGCTGGTGCCTTTTCCTCACAGTGATGCACTGCATCTAACGAGGACCAACAATCTATGTTCATCCTGCAGCCTGCAAACCTCTCCTTCTTTATTACACGCCAGGAGTGAGGACTGTTTGAAGTGTGAGATGTGATGCTCCTCAGTTCCAGCAGCTTCATTCACTCTTTGTTTCCAAATGTCATCGCACATGTTAACTACACTTAACAAGATTGTATTCTGATGGCTTTTTGTGGTTTGCCATCACAATTATGAAGAAAAAATTGCATAAAGGTAAATAGAGTCTTTCCAACAAATATGTCAAGTCTGGGCCCCTGATATTAAAAGGGAAAAAAAGAAGTTTATAACTGTCATAATATTTTTATGTATTTTTTAAAAAAGGCCTAATGAAGTGTACTTGTATTAGCATGAAGTGCATTTTTCTTCCAAAACCACCACTGTGAAGCTTACTGCACTAACAGTGTCACTCAAAATATACAAAGGAGAATTTTTGTAAGGAATCACCCATATCTACAAAAAAGTTGATCTGTTAGGCAGCTCAGTCACATAACGGAAATCAACAGTCGTTTTTTCTATTTTATTTTTTTAATTAAAACCATGAGCAGTTCGCTTCATTTTGATTGTATCTATCAACTAACCCTGGGGGGTTGTTTGAAAGTAGACATTAAAACTCACCTCATCAAAAATGATCTCAAATGTTACGTATTTACAAAAAATATATAAATAATAAAAAGCACTGAGAAAAATAAAAGCTCTGACTTTTATCTGGGCGCTGTGGGATCTCAGCCCACAGCCCGATCACTACAGGATCAATACATGACCAGCTGATACCACTGGTGCCCCCTCGCAGACACGTGAGCTGCCTACAGTTTGGCCTTTAAACAGTCTGCATGTCCATGTGATGAAGGAGTGTGTGTGTGTGTGTGTGAGAGAGAGAGAGAGAGCTGGGACACCCCAGCGCCCTAATTATCACCGTGATCTGGCTATATATCGGCTTGTCCGTTTAGAAATAAATGAATACATCACGTGTCCAAATTAGTGGAGTACACGAGCTGCCCAAAAAGCCCCGAAATGTCTGTCTACATCAGGAATAGATGCATTTATTATGGGGGGCTGAAGGATGCGCAATATGAGGTCTTGGCATTGACCGATGTTGAGCGGCAGTTGCATTCAGGAGTATTTCATATCCAGATTAATGTAGTGATAGATTTGGTTGTATACTATTGGGGTGGGGTTATTGCCCTCACACACTGCGACACAACTCAAACCCACAGTTTGTAGTATCCTCTATAGGTTACTGACAGAGCTGTGCGCCCCTGCAGACACGCTCGCGTGTGTATGTGTGTGAGGCATACTATCCCCTGGTTCTCACACCCCGCACGTAGCTGAGCAGCACGCGCACGTGTGCGCTGTTCCGCTCACCTGCGCGCGGAGCTTATTCCATTTGGATTAGTAGCGGACAAAGCCGGGAGTCCCTGAATACAGAAATACTCCTTTGTATATGAAATGTGTCTACGGGCAGAAGCAGCATCGTCCCACAGGCACACAAACAGAAAGGTGGGCGCACAACAAATTATGTAACAACGCTCCTGTTTAGCCTATTAGTCTTAAACCCCTGCGGATTCCGCCATTAGGTTAGCATAAAACGCCAGTCTGCGCCACAACGTAGCGTTAACACGCGTTTATTGTGACTGTTTCTATCACAAAGCCGGCTCCATGGCGATAAAAAGAATAACTGCGGTAGTAGTGTGTAAATAACTGGGTTGTCTCCGGCGTATCTTGCCAATTTTTTGCCGCCACTTTACACTAAAAGCGCCCTGTATGCACACAGTGTGTGTGTTTAATAGATGTGATGAACGCTTACCTCCGACGGCAGCCCAGAGAAACACCGCGGTTATCAAAATTCCCATAGGATCCGGAAAGTGAGGCTCCTGCAGGAGATAACCTTGAAATAACGGGCTGGATCTTCTTCACACACCCGCCGAGCGAGGTGGAGCCGAGCCGCGGAGCACAGTACTGTGTGTGTGAGTGTGTGTGTGTGTGTGTGTGGTGTCAGGTGACCGATTAAAGCCCAGACTGGTGCCAGAGAATCAGGTTGACGTCCTGTACTACAAAAATATTTAGACATCAACTCTGATAATAGTAGGGGCATGCAGCTCTCCTTGAAGTTAAGTGAAAATAAATTCACTTAAACTGCGCTGTTTAAATCCCAGCGAACAAGCCCTTCACCGACACTTATTAGGATAACACTTTGATTACAGGCTCCCTGTAGGCTCCATCACCTCCTCTCGCTGCTGTTCAATTATTTTTGCAGATCACTTTGAAACAGCTGGTAATGTAAGGCACATTAACAGGTCTGTATGTCACCTTTGAGAGTCATTAAATATACACCTCCCCCCTTCAAAGGGAAATAGTGGGTTTTTGGTGTAGAGCTAATGCATCTACAAGGTCAATATATGCAGCCCCCTGAAAAAAACAAAACAAAGTAGATATACACACCTTTTTATTGCTTTTTTCTTATTGTTCCTCTTATCCAGACAAAAGACACCCAAGCATACATTCATTATTTCATTACATTAGACAAGGGAATGAATATATTTACAGCAAGTCTTCTTTCAAACACTGACAAACTTAATTCACTCTCAAAATTTTTAATTTCTTTTGAGGGACATGGTCAATCAACCAACCCACTTGCATTAAACAGTTATTTATATATGTAGACGATGGCTTCTGTTTAGAGCATTTAACTTGTGTTAGTGTCATCTAGTTTTAGGCGGCGGTCTTGGTGGCGGGTAGTGCTGATTGGGTCCAATGTATTTCAGTGGAGTGTACTTTGGCTTCTCAATCACTTCCAGACTCAAGTAAGGCTGCAGGGCTCGGGGAACATGTACCATTCCCTCCTGGTGAGAAAAAAGTATGTATAATCTTAATTTCAAAACCTCTTGAAAACAGATAAGGAAAAAAGCAGATTTTCCGCATTCCTGTGAAAAAACTAAATACACCCTCACTACTTCTACAGGGATTAACAGCCACGTAGTGTTGTTCAAATGCACTTGATTAAATAATTATCAGTGAGTGCCTTTACAAAAAGCAGAAAGTTGGGACTTTGCTGGTCTGGAGCATTCAGGTGTGTGTTAACACATGCCACAATCTTTCTAAGAATGGACACCCCAGCAAATTCACCTCAAAGGTCGACTGTGCAGTGCTCTGAGAAATGTGATGATTAAAGTTTATGATGGCACAGTTATTAAAAAAAAAGACTGAAGAAGTACGGATTATTTGGAAGCGTTGAAAGGAGCACTGAACTCTTGTGTACCAAAACATTTTAAAGTCACACAGCTAAAGCTCAGCCCAAACTGGGTCATGTAACAGCACAACAATCCAAACACAGCAGCACATCTACAACAGAAAGGCTGAAAAAGAAAAAAAATCAACCGGCTGCAACAACGACAATGTTTAGCTCATGTATGTGTGAGGTCAGGGTATCTATGTCCGTCTTTTCCTACAGTCTAGTTCAAGGGTCTCAAACTTAAATGTGGGCAACTGCTGGCACTGTCATTTCACTGGAGGGACGCTTTAGTGTTCAAGTAGTACAAATAACTCTCACTGAACTAACACAGCCAATCCCTCATCATGTTTGTACTCTCTGCGTTTATATCAAGTCATGTTTTGCTTTTTAAAGAACTTATTTTAGCATTGCAGTCAACAACAAATAAATCCCCCCTAACAAAAGAAGTAATTTCACATCAATAAATGGGCTGAAAGTAGGGGTGACGTGAGCCGCAAGTGGTCCCCGGACCGCGTGTTTGAGACCGTGGCCTAGAGCCTAAATGTGGCAGATCAGTGGGTTTTAGAAAAAATGAAAAGATCCTTGATCTTAAAGTTCACCTGTACCATTCAACCTAAACATCCATTCACTTCTGCTTATCGTTTTTCAGGGTTGCGGGGGGGGTGCTGGAGCCTATCCCAGCTGTCATGGGGCTGGGTATACCCTGGACAGGTCGCCAGTCTGTCGCAGGGCTAACACACAGGGACAAACAACCATTCGCTCATTCATTCCTGCATTCACACTACGCAATTTAGACTGATCAATTAACCTATCCCCACTAAGTGCATATCTTTGGACTGTGGGAGGAAGCCGGAGTACCCGGGGATTTAACTCAGGACCTTCTTGCTGTGCAGCAACAATGCTAACCACAGTGCTGCCCCTCAAACTAAACTAATGGCATGAAACTGTTTGCAATAAACAGTATGGAAATAAACTGTCATTTCTATTTGAATCTCTGACTCTTTCAGCATCAACTTTCCTTTGTTGTTCCGCTGTGGCGCACATTACTGCAGACTGCAGCTGTAACTAGGTCGAATCACGTCACGTGATGTGCGAAGTCCCGGGAAAAAAAATGTTTGGAAGGGTAGGATGTGATTTTGACAGAAGTGATTTAGGGAAACATGAATCACAACAGTCACAGCACCACAAATATTACACATTATACACTGTGTTGGGAAGACGGTGCCGTAGGTGGCGTTTTATTATGAGAAACGTGAGGGGAATGTACAACAGAACTGTCTTTCATAATAAGGTCTGAACTTTTTTTTTTCCATATTACAAAAGCATGTCCTCTAATGTGGGGAAACAAAACTGCTGCTGGTGTCTTACTTTGGTTTGGTGAGTCTCCAGGATGGCGATCACGGTTCGGGGGATAGCACACGCTGTGGCGTTCACCTAGTATGAAGAAAGAAAACATAGATTATAGAGGTGGTATATGTAAGCAGCAGCAATATACAGCAGTTCTGCATCATCCGCAGTCTTACTGTGTGGGCGTACTGCAGACTGCCGTCCTCTCTCTCATACAGGATGTTGAGGCGTCTGCTCTGGTAGTCTGTACAGTTGGACGCACTGGAAACCTGAGATATAGAGGTTATAAAATGAACAACATTCGTAGAAAGCAGTCTTTAAATTTATTCATGCAGGAGTGGTGGGGGTCGCTAATGAGTGTTCAAACTGAAAGCTTCTTGATTAGAAATGGAAATGAGGTAACAAGACTTAAGTATGTAAATGGGTAATAGTTATATAACAGGGCAGACCTCTCCATAGCTGTTTCTCCCAGGCATCCAGGCTTCAATGTCATACTTTCTGTGTGCTGGAGGACCAAGTTCCTCTGTCGGCATGTCTAGCACTCTGAAGAAGAAAATACCCAGAGGTAAGGGTCAAATCTCAACATGTATCAGAGGAAACCAGTGCTTCTGTAGACATTAGGGCGACTCGAGCTTAAATCTGCTTTTTTTCTGTTTCAGTTAAAATTTAAGACAGAACAGGGTTCAACTAGGACTACTGCTTTATGACTACATGGCACTGTCATCCTGTCAATCAGCAATTTAGAATCATTTTTCCCCAGACTCCACCTCTTGGATATAAAAGGTCATCATTCGTTTCATATCCACTATTTTGGATTCATTTATCCACTGACTTATTTTTTTTCCAGAACTGTGCAGGCTCTTTCAAATGTTTTCTGGCAAAGATGGCCACTGCATTCCCTTTTGGTTTTACAGCCTAATGGACTTTTCCACTTTCAGAGGAAAAATCTCAATCTGTTTGGAGCTCATATTGAGATTTCCAGTGAAAAGTTTCTCAGAGCAAGGTTTGGAATCGGCTCCAGGTATTTTACCAGCCTAATCTGTCGTGGAATAATGAGGGAGCAAACCTTGCCTGGCTAAGAAAACCAAACACTAACAAACTAATCACGGCTAGGAGACCCTCGTGGCCCCAACGTGTTCACCCGTGTTACACACTGAATTTGGTCATATATAATCTTGATCTTTGCAACCTAGCCAGTTGCGCCGTGGCCACTGCAGCTGAGCTGAGAACACTAATGTGCGATCGGGTCAGCCCTACTACCATTTTAATGATATTCCCGTACAGAAGCTCAGAGATATGCAGATGTACAGAGGCAGATGTTGGAACAGAAAACCTGACCCTCTACAAGCCTGTAGGGAAAAAAAAAAAAAACATTTGACAAAGTGCTGGCCTATGGTTTTGAGTATTTCTCTTCCTATATCAGCACCTATGTGGCAATATTGTGTGAGTGGCAACACCCAGCATTCAGAAAAATACTGTACCTTTCTCCTGCATCTTAAATACAAGTGACTGAGATGATGTTGTATAACAAAGCAGCCATTGCAGCTGGGCCTTAACACAGAAAACAGTCCTCCGGTAAATGTATCTACATTTGATATATTTTAAATGTGTTCGAACATTAACGATAAAAATAAATTTACAACTTAATATTTTATTTCACTTGCAGAGAGTACCTTTAAGGTTTTACTGTTTTGAGCCAATGCAGTGGAGCAATATTGCTCTGATAACAGACTCTTCGAAAATGAAACTTTACTGTGTCACAAGAGTAATATTTCTCTGGTCTTATGTTGTCGTGCGTCAGCTTTTGCCACTTTCCTCACTACACAAAAAATATTTCTCACTGCCGGGACATCGCCATTTTGCATTACAGAATATTTCCACACTGTACAAATCTATCATTTAGTCTGAAACAAACAACACAGCTGAGGAGATTGTAAGACTGAGTGTGTGTGTATGTGTGTTGACCTGTAGTGCAGTTCCAGTGCAGAAAACATCTCTTTTTGCAGACTGACAAACTCCTGCAACAGCTGCGAGCTTTCTTCTCCTGTCTCATCTGCTGTCACTCCAAACATCTCCACCTGCACGGACACACAGAGTAGTTCAGAGGGAGGAATTGTTTATTCAAAAGCAAGCAGCCACACAAGTAAATAACCATTTACATTATCCATCGGTTTGTCCGTGTGTACACATTAAACCTCCTGTGTGGCTTCTGACCTTATTGAAGTGATGAACTCTGTAGAGCCCCCATGTCTCTCTGCCTGTGTCAGTCTCTGCTCTGTAGCAGGTGCTGCTGCACACCGTCCTTCACACAGACACGACAGCATCACGTCACATGTAATTACTCCATATATGGCAAAGTAAGAGGCAGGGGTGCACCTCACCTGACAGGCAGGTCCTTCCAGTTCACTGCATGATCCATGAAATAGCCTAAGGGAAAAGATACAAATGGATGCATCCAGTTTACACATTACCATCCCTCTCCAGATTAAAAGAAACACAACCAAACGTACCAAGATCCACGAGGGCTTTTCTTTACTGAATCATGACTACTGATATGTTGATGGGCAGCAAGACACACGACATCTCACTTCAGCAATCGACTGAATGCAGCAGACTTCTCTCAGTTACTACACTCGGTAGCTGTAGGCTTATGAAACAATACGGCACACTGTTGCTGTACTGATAAAGAAACAAACTGGTTATTTGAAACTTTGAAGAAATGGACAAAAAATCTTTACCTGCCACCCCAACCTCTCCGGTTCCAGCCAGGTTGAGGTCTGGGAAACGTGCAGGGTCCAGTGAGTAGACTTGTGAGCTGTGGGCATTGGGCTGCATCCCACAACCTTCCTGGAAGTGGTCAAATCAGAGAGCAGAGAGAGATCATCTGTGGCTGTGCGCAGATACTTCAATGAAAATTTATACAGAACTGCAAGACAATTCACTTAGAATAATTTAAATTAAAAATGTTCTATTTAAATGACTGAAAAACCAGGCTAATGCTGATGTGCTGGCACAAAACGTGAGTCAACTTTGCTGCAAATATCAATATGTTTATGGTCTGGTTCTGAAAAGTGGTTTTCATCTCTATGTCTAATTACAAAGGTTATGACAACTGGACCAGGTGAACTTCTCTCTATGACTCAGTCATTTACATTTTATTAAGGCTTAAAGTTGGGGGCATAGCCACTTTGAGTGACAGGTCAGCGCCTACTCAGCAGCAAAACTGAGCTCCTAAACTGTGTTTATATCTGGCAAACAATAAGCTCAAATTAAAGCCTTAAAATGAGAATGAACGACAAGACTTTACAGACTTTCTTGATGGGTGAGACCATCCTTTATGTACAGTGTATGACAAAACTATTTTATTGTGACTTTAGAAACTTGAGCTTTGGTACTCACAAACACTGCACCCTTCAGCATATCAGGCACAACCATGGGAACGAAGCCCTGCAGGAGTCAAAGGGGAAACCCATGTCTATGTTGGGAATAATGCCCACTACACACATTAATTATCCAGGGATCACATCAAATGTCCAAACACATACATACCCGTCGCTGTAATGTGTCAAGGGCAAAGTTCTGGAGTGCAGTTTGAAGTCTGGCCCCAGCTCCTCGAAGATAGTAGGACCTGTGGCCTGAGACATGAGCTAGATGCCTGCAGCAGTGGACAGAAGTAATGCAAATAGCCCAGTTTATCGCCATTAAAGTAGCCTGTACTGTATATTAGACAGTATTATAGTGGACATACAGCACAGTGATGGATTGTAAACAACAACCAGAGTCATCTTCACCTCTGCCTGATGAGTCCTAACTCTTCTCCCAGCTCTACATGTCCTTTGGGCTTAAAGTCAAACTCTAAACCACAGAAACAAACACACACACTTTTGTATCAGCATCTATTTAATAAATATTAGGCAATACATTTAAAGTTTAGAAATTGGCACTTCTCATCTCATTACTCACCTGGTTTCGTTCCCACAAGCTCCACCACCCTCGCCTGGCTCTCATCTCCTACTGGCTGGAATGGGCAAGAGAAACTTAGACTTAGTGACCGGAGCTTCACAGTAAATCTCTCCCAAGCACAAAGTAGTGTGTGTGTATAGTGTATCCTGACCACATCAGGGTGTGTAGTGTTGGGCAGCCTGAGTGCTCGGCCGTAGTGTTCCTCATCCAGCTCGGTCTCTTTTTGGTACAGACGATTGAGCCTGGTGCGGATTTCTCTACCCTTCTGCAGAGCTTGGTTGTACTCTGGAAGCTAACCAATAAAAAGGAGCAAGGACTCAGAAGTGGTGCCACATGAAATTTATTTTAGATCAAAAACACAGGAGAGAAGGAAGGTTAACTGATTCAGTAGCCAAAGAGATGAGGTTCTGAAGTGAAACTTACATTGGCGAGGGCTTTCTTGTTCTCCTTTGTCTGTGAGGAAAAGATCATTTAGTTTCATAGAAATCTACACTCTGACAACTTGTGACGACACACATAAAAACAAAACTCAAAGCAGAGTAAATGATGAAGCAAAAAGAAGATAGAAACCGAAGTTCATTCTGGTTACACTGTTTAGGGCTGTAATAACCACTTCTCACCACTAGCACTCTGACTGTATCACTGATGCGCCGCTTCTCCTCCTCCAGCTCAGAGATTTCATTCTTTACTGCCTGGAGTTCCTGCCATACACACACCTAAAAGGTACACAATCAGGATGATCTAGTCAAAACAAGCACATTAGACAAGGCAGTGTAAAAACACTGAGAAATAATGAGTCAAATTTAACACAGTGGATCTAATTTTAAACAACTGTTTTGTTTTCCCAGATGATTTCCATGATAAGATATCATGCTTACAGTCAAAAGTATTCACACCAAAGATGTGACTTTTTATCATGGTAAGTAGAAGAAAGTGTAGTGTAGAAGAATTATCTGCAGAAGATGGAAAAATTACGGACTTTGTGGCAACACAAGTTTGGAGCGAATAATGTCCCAGTTATATTTTATGCAAATGCATGTGGAGGCTTGTAAAAAATGTTAAGTGATAACACCCAGAAAAACTCAACAAAAAAGAACTATTTTTGACATAAGGTAAAACTATGGTGTTTCAATGCAACAAACAGTACTTAATTGGTAACTAAAAACGCTTACAATTTTCCTCACATCGTCTCCTCGAAGGTCCCCTTTCCTGCTCTCTACATTAGCTATGACTTTGTCAGTCTCCTCACACACGGCTCTCATGTCCAGCTCAGGCTTGTCACTGTAGCCTTCACGGACATGCTCGTACAAACGGCTCCGGACTCCATGAGACAAGCGATGCGGGACAAATACATTTACCCTATGCCCTGGACACTGTCTGGCTACCGGCTTTAATACAGCAGCTGCAAAACCCCCAACTTTAGCGACCATGCCAATGCAGGTCGCCATGTTTGCCTGGTAGCTGAGGATGCGTTCACAGAGTATTGGAACAATCAGTGCCATATTCGGTTTAGGTTCTTGCTTAAGTTTCTTATCGATGTGTCCCGAAAATATGAGGCAATGTTTGTGTATTTCATTTTTGTTATTATTGTTGTTGTTATTACTATTTTTGATTTATTATAAATTTATATTTTTTTACATGTCAGTTTCGCTAGGTAGCGCTATTTGTGGCTTTTAAAAAGGCCGAATCTTCCATGAATGCAGCATGAATACAGAAACCGGTGTCACCAAACTAAAAACTAAATGATTTTTTGTAAATAATTGAATTTAAAACGCTATTTTAAATATGTAGTTATATAACGCAACTTTTTTTCACAGAAGATGAGCAGGAATTTTATTTTATTTTTTTAAATCCAGTAACCGGAAACAGCTCATCCCCCTCAAACAATCGTCACGGGGCAAAGGTCAGCCAATCAGATCACGGAAGTTTACCGTTGCGGTAATCCGGTACAGAGACGACAAGTGCGGCCGACAGGAGCTGAAGTCAGTCCCAATTTTCAGCTCCGTGAACCCTAAAAGCTGCAGTCTTTCCCGGCTAACCACCGAGCTGAGCTTGTGTGCACACTGCCATGGTGGACTAATGTGTATAACGACGAGACGCGTTTGCACAGGAGGAGATTTTTTTTCTTTTTTTTAAGCTAGTTTGTACCTCCAGTTGGTGATGGTGTACACAGGGCTGAATGAGCAGCGAGTAGCCTGACGCCTCTTCACCACAGGCCGGGACAAGCGTTTCAGCTGAGTCCGGAGGACAAAGACAACCAAATGCTTCCAAGTTTTTGACAATAAACGAGGTACTTGGATAGAGTCGGTCTGCTCCAAACTGCCTCACCAGTTCCTGCTGAAAGTGAGACCCAACCAGCTTTCACGGTGGAAACGAGAAGAAGAGCAAAGGTAAATAAAAGCCTAAAAAACCGAATAACAGTTACTATGAGCAGTGTGCTTTGGAATTTTTAAAACTCAACCTTGTATTGCAAGTATCATACTGGTGATATTAAAATCAATGAGCTTCTTATCATGCACTGTAATGCTCTCATAACGTTTGGCTAGGAAAGTAGACCGGTGTTGCCAGTGTAGGTGCTATCCGGGGCATGTGTCCTCAGTCTCTGGGTATAACGATGGACCTTGGATGCATAAAGATCAGCCTGTTCTGTGTTTGCTGATGTTAAATGCATAATGCATGCCTATAATTCTTCTCTCCTTGTCCCTACACTTTCAGATGAATGCTGTGCGGGGGGGCACAGTCACCTGGCGTCCCCAGCCGTGGCAGGACGGAGACGGGGGCGGAGGGGAGCCTCTGTCAGACAGCGACTCAGAGGAGGAGGACTTTCCCGATGACAGCACCACCCCGCTGGGGGACTACATAACACATGGTGCGATATTGGAAAATGACAAGGCTGGGCTTTCCCTATCCCTGTACTACATTGGGCTGATCTCACCTTCTGCCCCCGCTCTCTCATTCCCCCCCACCTCTTTCTTCTATGTGTTTCAGGACTGAAGCAACTCCTCGATGCTCAGCAGCTGTGTGACGTTACCCTGCTTGTTGAAGGAAAGAAGTTCATGTGTCACAGGTAGGATTGCCATACTTTACATGGTATGGAAACAGAAGGGTCTAATCCACTGACAATAAGTAATTATTGACAATATTGGGAATAAATAAGGTGCTTATGCATGTTTTCCTGTGTTTGAGCCCTGACTTCAGTGCAGGAAAGGAGGCTTGAAGTGAAAATGAAGAGGATGACATTTTATTAAGACGCTTGTCCCGTTGCCTATTTCCTTAGTGTGTTGGTTTCTTAGGTAAAGAGGACCTTATCTCAGATGATAAAACCTGTATATTATCCTTCATATCTCAAGTCTGAAGGTGCAGACATGAATTACAATTTAGCTACAAAGCATGGCTTCTCTTCTCCGCCTTTGACATACTGCGTATGTGGCCCATCTTTAGCCTCATTCATAAAACACGCTTAGGCAGAACAGCGATGTGCATCTTGGCCACTGTATTCAAGGTGATGATGCAACACGGTGGTTTCCACAAACCAGTGCCTGCCCCTGTGTATTTATAATGGAGTAATTCTAAGTTTGTGTAGTAATTACACACTATCAAAGTGTATTTATGAGCGCAATATCATTGGAACGTTGCCTTGCTTCACTGTGCACTGTACCACTGCACATGGTGGAAATGACAATAAAATCACTTTACTTGACTATTCCTTTTTTTTTTTTCTTGTAAAGTAAACTCTAAATCACAACTGGCTGTATCTGACTGTAAAGTCTTCAGCTCCCATATCGAAGAGCTTTGAACTCCGAATGACTGCAAAATTGATGTTGTGCAACAAATATTTATCTACCACTCATAAATAAACGTCTTTTTTTTTTTAACCTACCCCTGATTTTAAATCAAACAAGTATTTGATTGGAGTGCAGACTTTTAGCTTTAATTGGAAATTTGATGAGCAGTTTAAGGTGAGACCTGTTTTATGCCATTTTAGTATACATTTTTCCGTAGTTTTCAGAGGCTCGGTTGAGATGAGATGCCTGACGTTAAGAACCCATGGATGTCACCAAATGTCGTGTTTCCTCCAGTAAAGTTTTTGTTTGTGTGTCACTCTGCATTGTATTTCTCAGTTTTGTATTTAATAACTAAAAAGCTGCTCTACTGAGTTAACATCAAGTGACTGACGTGACCATTGAACAATATAAAAAATTTTGCCTGAAGAAACTCTTGGGTTTCTTTTTCAGTGTGTTTTGGGTCATTATCTATTTGCTGCTTTTCAATTTTCCAATATATATCTGATATCTTGTGTAGTTGTGTGCATGAAAATTTCCCATCAGTCACCTGCATGCATTTGTTGACACTGATAACTGTGGTTTAGAGTAATATGTAAGGAAAGACAGGGCAGCTTGTCCTTAGGTAAATGGTCTGTTCAGGAGAATAGTTATTACAGTGGGGTTGAAGTGCAGAAACTCGTCATTCAAAGACATGCGCAATGGAAAATTCAGTGCTACAAAAACTGTAAAGGTAGAGGTTTACAAAGAAGTGGAATATAGGAACTCACCTGATGAGTCATCCTTTGCTATATTCTCAATAAGTGCACCAGTGTGTGTGATGAAAAGAAAACAGTTCAAGCCTAAAAATGTAGTGGCTCTGTAATGCTTTTGGGAGGCATATGTCTCGTTAAATCGGGGATGTCAAACTCATTTTACACCGTGGGCCACATAAACTCACTTTGAGCTTAAGTGGGCTGGACCAGGAACTCACCGTTCAGTCAGCGGACAGAAGTGTGACTACAGTTTAATCTTTGAGATATCTCAATGTAAGAAAATGAGAGTAATTTCAAAGACACGTCTCAGTTTTTCCACTCGTTTCTATAGGCAGTATGACTGTTTGGGCTAATATCAGAATAAATAAAGTATAATTACAGACTGTCCTGTAATTATACAGGAGGAAAGTTTCTGTTTTATTAAGGAATGTATTTATTCATTTGTTTTTTGTGTGCATGTGTGGATCCATTGTATAAAACAAATCTCTACAGTGACAGGAAAGTTTCTTAATTGTTTATTTATCACCTAATTACGTTGGTGTAGAGCGAACAACCATTTGGAGGTGAGGGTTTTTTTATCAGCAAGAAAAGTTGCAAAACCTGGTAAAATACATTTAAAAGTCCAGAAATGTATGCTCTCCTATGCTAAACCTTTTTAGTGGACCGGATTGGAGTCTTTTCCAGGCTCCCCGGCTTTATGTTTAACATCCTATGTCTTAGATTTAAGATCACTGCAAACCAATACACAGTTTGTTTTTTTGTTTTTTCTTTAAGTGAAACTCCTCATGAGAGTGGTCTTTTAATTCCAGTGGCTGGAATGGCACAACACCTTGTTTACACACTTTGTTGATGATCACTTTAATTTCTCACCCGTCAACTTTTTCTTTTCTTCTGACCCTCCCTCTATTTTCTTTCCCCTCAGAGTCCTTTTAGCGGCTGTGAGTCCGTACTTTCGGGCCATGTTCACCAGCCCGCTGGTGGAGTCTCGCCTCACAGAGATCCGGCTAGAGGAAGTGACACCATCTGTCATGGAAACCATCATCCAGTTTGTGTACACTGGGGAGGCTGGGCTCTCTCTGGATACAGCTGAGGATCTGTTTGTGGCTGCCAACCGGCTTCAGGTCATGCCCCTCCAGGACCTGTGCTCCAGGTAAAGTTAATATCCTCAGTAATTAGATGTTAAAGTTCAGGTTTATACTTTGACTTTAGGTTGTAGATTAAAATAAAACGGCTTCTGTTTTCTAGGTGAAGATGTAAATTAAATCATCTTGTGTCATTTCCCTTTTTTTTTCCCTTCTCTTTTTCTTTTATATTTTTCTTCTTTTTTTTCCTCACTTTAAATGCTTCAGGTTTCTTTTTGAGCACCTCTCAGTGGACAACTGCCTGGGGATGTACTCTCTGGCTCGCTCTCACCATGACCAGCTCCTGCTGCGTGCCTCACTGCGGCTGGTAGCCCAGCACTTTCCCCGGGTGGCCCGCCAGAAAGACTTCCTCCTGCTTGACCACGGCACCTTAGGCAGTCTCCTGAGCTCTGATCGTCTGGGCGTGGACTCGGAGGCGGAGGTTTATGATGCGGCACGCCGCTGGGCGGAGCACCAACCTTTGGATCGCTACGCTCACATGCCGGCGCTGCTTCACCACCTGCGCCCCGGGCTGTTGTCCCAGGAAGAGAGCCGAAGACTGAGCCAAGAACTGGGGCCAGCAGCAGCAGGAGAAGGCCTGGGCGGACCTCTGAGACCACGAGAGGGAATGTTTGAGAAAAAGATTGTCTGTGTGGATCTGACACCTCGGGAAGATGATTATTTAGCTGCAAGAGACTACACAGTGGACTGCTTTGATCCTCGGACAGGGAAGTGGGAGAAGCTAGCACCACTGGGCTCACTTGTCAGTCCTGGCTGCACAGCTGTGGGTGACAGGCTTTTTGTTGCTGGTGGGATCCTGCGGACCGGCTCTGTGTCTGCAGCCGTGCATGAATACGATGCTGTGTTGGACCGCTGGATAGAGCACCCTTCCATGGTCCAGCCCCGGGCCATGCTAGGCCTCCTTGGATTTGGAGAGTCACTCTTTGCTTTGGGTGGCAGCAACCGCTCAGCTCTCCTGGATTCCAGTGAGACTCTGGACCTGACCACACTTCAGTGGAGTCCTGGGCCTCGGCTACCACTTCCCCTGCGCGCCTTTGCCTGTGCAGCACTACGTGGAAGACTTTACCTCCTGGGTGGAACCACACTTGAACAGAACCGAGCTGTGGTCCACTCAGGCGTGCTTATTTATCACACCCTGACGGACTGCTGGACACGTGTGGCACTAGATTCAGGTGCCACCTGCCTCGCTGGAGGAGTAGCAGTGCGAGGGGGAGTGTGCGCCATCGGGGGATACATGAGGGATACCACCAAGTTCCTGGATGGAAACTACACCAACCTGGAGACTTTAGACGCTACAGGCCGTGTGCTGTTTTTCAGAGAAGGCAGAGGGTCAGGGGTGGAGAGGGAGGTGACTGGGGGAGGGGTGTTGGTCAGCGCAGAGCAGCGAGGGGGAGCGGGTGGTGGAAGCGACCGAGCTCCAAGCCCCGTGGTTTTTCCGGGGTTGCCTCGGCGGATTGCAGCAGGGGGTGTGGCCAGGTGGAAAAGAAGGATTTATGTGCTGGGAGGGGAAAACGGCTCGCGCTTTTATGACAGCGTGTACTGCTGGAAACCCGGCTGGCGCAGCTGGGTCCAGAGACGGGAAAAACTTCCGGGAGATACCGGAGGCGTGAGCCAGTTTGGGTGCACCACTCTAAAATTCCCTAAGAAACACATCTTGTCCAGACTCAGACTAGCCAAAGAAAACTGCAAGAAGCCCTCTGACTAGCTTAGCAGTGTGACTGAAGTGAGGTTCATAGACACAGATTTACTCCAAGGAGATTCAGCTCCTCCATGGCGCCTTGAAATGTTGAGTTTTAAAAGGAAGTCACGTGGAAAATAGCATTTTATACTATCTGAGTGCAGCCACCAAGCAGGCCTATAATAGACTGGATCATCCGAAAGTGTCAGAGATACATCAGTAGTCAAACAGGCAGTAGATAGAGGCAGAAACTGGGGAAAAGTCAGGCAACGTGCACCCGAATGTATCTGAATCCACTGTTTGTCCTCTATAACCCAGAAAAGGGCCTTTCACTTGATTGAAGTGTGATGTTATTTTTAGCTTTTTGTTGCTGTTGTAATAACTCTAAATTTGTGGATTTTGTTTGGACGCATCTAGTTTAGACACAAGGATACTGGCACATTCCTGCCCACTTTATTTCCCCAAATCTGTTATTCTTTTTTTTCCCTATCCTGATGTTGGCCCGCGGAGCCCGTTGATACTGCAATTTACAAAAACCTGACCTGATGGGAAATGTACTGTAGAACGTTTTAGAATAACTGTATTTATAGAGCATCTTTGAAAAAATCCAAGAAATATTGGGTTTGGGTGAATGAATGAAAGAAAGAAGAACAAATCCCATAAATCATTGAGCTGATTGTAAAAATAGATCACGGACTTTCTTCAGCCTTCGTAGTGTTACATTCCTGAAGACAGGAATACAGAAAGTAATGTAATGTAAGGAGAGCATGGATATGAGTTTCTAAGTTTCCTGTGAGTTGAAAGGATTTTCGATGGTGTGAAGAACAGACTGGACCCGGTAAACAAAATGTTTGATGTCAAAGATGACACACACACACACATCTGGGAGTCGTTTCAATAACTGTGTGTGGAGGATTTCCGAGCAGCCGTTGTCTCAGTCATGGCTAACACTTTTCTAATAAAGATGCAAAAATGAAGTTTTTTATTTTTTTCACGGATTCATTTTGATTCTACATTACAAGACTACATTAAACAGCTTTTCTAATGGTCCCAGCCCTTTTTTTCCCTCTTTTTTTTTTAAAGATCAACAATAGCAGGAAATTCTGGGCTGATTCTGGCTGCTTTGAATAACAAGTTGATATGTTTCTCTTTTCATCTGACATAAACGATTTAGCCACATTTGGCACGGATACCTGTGAAAGCCGCGGTGTTTGCCGGGATGCCAATATTAGTCAACAAGTCCATTAAAACACCGAAAGGCCAATTCACCTTGTTTTTTTATGATTTCTGATAACTTATTTACTGTAGATATCTTACTTCTAATCATAAACTAGTTGATTGTTTTTAATTTATTACAAATTCCCTATCGTGGCCCTACTGTGAGCATGATTGGGATAAATATTCAAGACAAGGAGTCTGTGTTACCTAACAGAAGGGAATTTCCTGGTAACTCTGACTAATAGATAAAAAAAGTTTTACATTTGTCTGAATGTTATCCTTTCTTACAATTCTAGAGTTTTGTGTGAACGAGCTATTAGTCTAATTTCCATTTTCACTTTCTTATTCTTAAACTCTACTGAAATAGATTCACAGTTGAAAATAATTGTTAAAACTCTTACACTAAGCCTTGGTGCAATCCTTCCAAGTCTCTCCCTGTATAAACCAGACTCTTTTAGCCCTGTTCTCTTTACGCCAGCTTTCTTCTGACTGGCTGCCCCTTGTAAACAAAAGATCTGCTAGCCACAGCTGTGTGCCTGAGATGAGCATCTCAGTGACATCATACGAAGGCAAGAGTAGGAAAAAAAAAACAAGACACTAAGCTCTGGTCACGTAACAATACATGTATGTCAGAAAGTAATGAAGAGAATAATAGATCCCCTTTAAAAGTGTTTTGGTTAGAAAACACTTAAGTTGGAGACAGTGTGGAAAAAATGAAACATTATATTAATAAATACAGTGATTTCTTTTAATCAGCAGGACAGGGACATCAGTCATTCAGTGGAAAACTGTCCCAGAGGAAACTTTGTAGTTAGTTTGTTTAGTTAAGTTGCCATGACGTGATATGTAAGGCCATCTTAGAATCTGACCTACAGTATCCTTGTGTCTAGACTCTGTTACATATCTTTCCTCCATCTCGAAGCCAGTTGAGTGTCTTTCCTTGATTCAGCAGAAATGTGGCGCTTCAGCCATAGGACTTTGAATGTACTTGGCACGGAGGTTATGAATTATCTAAACACACATTGAATAACACTGCACGTTATTTTTTTTATTTTTTTTAAAAATAAGTATTTCAAATCTTTTGTTGTTTCTAAACACTTGTGTTGTGATCGCACTTCCTGGCTGTCCTGTAGGTCTGCTCAAAAATCGTCTGCTGTGACTCTAAAACTCACTCATAATTATTCGGGGTGCTTGGATGCCCCAGAGATTAGAGCGTGGTCAGGTTCGTTTTGGGTTTTTTTTTCTAAATCCACTTTTCTCCACTTTCCACTGAAAAGATATCAGAATCCAAGTCAAACCGTCCCCTTAACGTTACAGTTGAACATGTTGCACTAATATTTTCATCCTCAAGGACGGAAAAGTGGAACTTTTCAAAACTTCCTAGCTAGCATCACAAGCAGCAAGTCATTTCTAGTGGCCATAGCGACTCCCTAGTCCCTAGCCTAGCTATGGCCGAGATGTATGTAGTGCATACTAAATGATACTTTGCTTACTCTAATTTATTCCTCCTTTAAATGTGTTAAATACCTGGACGTGAACTGAGTTTCAGGATGCCCCTTTCCTCTTCACTGCTGATAATCAGTCCAGTTTGGATAATAATTATTAGCAGTGGTTTGTTTTTTAATAAATTCGCCATCTTTTTTGCTATAAGTTTGTACACCACTGCAGTGGATTTCAAGTCAAGCAAGATGTGTCTGAATTGCTGTCCACTCATTTTCTGTCACTTATCAAATTCAGGGTCACCGTTGGACTGAGCCAATCCTAGCTGTCACAGGTCAAGAGGTGCAGTACACCCTGGACGCGAATTCAGTCTATAGCAGGGCTGACACATAGACAACCTTTCACATCTACAGGCAATTTAAAAACACCAGTTAACCTTTAAACTGTGGGAGGAAGACGGAGTATCCGAAGGGAACCCACACAGATACTAGAAGAGCATGTATACACAGAAAGACCACAGACTGGACCTTTTTGCTGTGAGGCAACAGTGCTAATCACTGCATCAGTTGCCGCTCTTGAAGTGCAGACTTTCAGCTTTATGTAATTCAAGGTATACAAAGGTGTATGACTGTAATGATTCTTTTTTTAATGCTTGGATGAAATCCTTTGCAGTCAATGACTTCTTGAAGTCTAGAGCTGATGGAGATCACCCAATGCTGTATTTTCTCCTTTGAGATGCTCTGCATTTCCAGAGCATCCAATGTTTTTTTGCCTTTAGGATCTCTTGAGTTGCTTTTGCAGTTTGCTTTGGCTCGTTATCCATTTGCACAGTTCCATCAGTTCTTCAGTATTTGTCTAGGCAGAGAGTACAGCTCTGTACACTTCACAGTTCATCCTGCTACTTCTGTCAGCAGTCACATCAGCTATAACAATGAGTGGCCCAGTTTCACTGCCAAGCCACACATGCCAGTACCATAACGCTGCCTCCACCATGTTTTTCATATAATGTGGTGTGCTTCATACCATCAGCTGTTTCTCTCCTCCTCCATACTTTTCTCTTCCCATCAGCCGGGTAAAAGTTCATCCTGGTTTCATCCTTCCGAAGAATTATTTTCAGATCTCTTTAGGCTCTTTTAGATGTTTTCCAGTAATGTCCAGTCCGACCTTGTAGTTGTTGAGCATAACCAGTGGTTCACAACTTGTTGTAAGCCTTCTGTATTTCCATTCATGAAGATGTCTCTTCATACACAAACCTCCTCAAGAGTGCCCTTGACGTGATTACATCTTGTGAAGTTTTTTGCTTAATCATGGAAATAATTCATCATGAACTTAAGTTGCCTTCTGAGTTCTTTCAGGCCTTTTGATGTTGCTGGTTCAGATTCTTGAATTTGTTCACTCCTAACTTTTTTCCTCTTAATTACTCATGAAACAAGAGACCAAATGTCATCTGACATAAAACTGCTTTTAATTCAATTGTTCAGTTACTTTTGAGCCTCTGGAAATGGGAACTGTGTATAAAAGCAGCTGTAATTCCTAAACAGTTAATGCGATACTCTTATTAAACCCCTTGAATTGTAGCTGGAAATCTGCACTTTAATCACATTGATGGCCTAAAGTCCACTCTAGTGCTGGGCTAAAACAAAACTATAAAAAAAATTGCCATCCATCCATCTTCTTCCGCTTATCCAGGGCTGGGTCGTGTGGGCGGCAGCCCAAGCAAGAGAAGCCCAGACCTCCCTCTCCCCAGCCACCTCCTCCAGCTTGTCCAGGGGAACACCAAGGCATTCCGAGGCTACCCGAGAGATATATTCTCTCCAGCGTGTCCTGGGTCTTCCCGGGGACCTCCTCCTGGTGGGACATGCCCGGAACACCTCACCCAGGAGGGCGCTGTCAGATTATTATACTGTCATATGTTATGTTATACCTTCAGTTAAAGAATTGTTAGATCATGATACTGCTGTAGGCCACATTATACCTGTGCTTAAAGATTGTGTAATCATTATGAAGCTTTAGATTGCATTATACTGAGTTAGTAGAAGGTGAATATCATTAGATTTATTAGATTGATTTGTGCTGCGTTATACTGCTGATTCATTAGGAACGAGTTACACTTTTTATGACATTTCATACTGCTGATTTATAAAGAGAATACTGTTTGCAGAATCATGGCCTTGTGAAAGGAACAGAGTGACCTGCACAAGAGCTGCTCCCCTATCTTTTCTAAGAAACAGAGAAACCAGGAGACAGACAGGGAGCCAAGGTCATAACTTAGGTTCGCTGAGAGTTAGAAAGAATGTGAAGGTTTAGGCTTTCATGACTAAGTGGGGGCCACTAGAGGCTATAAAAGCTTGAGGAACGCACTACCATTTCGAGACTTGCTTTCACCCTCTTTCATGCATCTCTCCCCATCCGGATGGTTAAATGCTCAGAAGTGTT